>WBNP01000690.1:2603084-2678148 GCA_013401095.1 Passerina amoena
CTGTGTTAAAGTTGCAAAGAAACTTTAAAGTATATTGGTCATCTTCTTTAACATTCAAGTTTTTTTAGGTAGTAAGTTTTTTAAAAATTCAGCTAAATGAGCCATGTCTAGGTTGAAGAGTCTCAGCTATCTCTGACTTTCCTCACTGGAAGAAATGCTCCAGTCCCCTTATCATCTTCGTGACCCTTTGCTGGACTGTCTCCGTGGCCAAGTCTCTTTTGTACTGGAAAGCCCAGAACTGTGCACAGGACTCCAGGTGTGGCTTCACTGGTCCCAAAGAGAGAGCAAAGACCATCTCCCTTGACCTGCTCTGCCTAATGTTGTCCAAGATACCATTTTCCTGCTTTGAAACAAGGCTACATTGCTATTTCATGTTCAATTTGGTGACCAGCTGGAAACCCAGGTCCTTTTCTGTCAAGCAGCACTCCCTCTGGGTGGTGCACAGCACGTACTGGTGCCTTGGGTTGTTCGTCTCCAGGTGCAGGACGCTGAACTTTTCCCTCTTCAACTTCCCCTCGTTGAACTTCCCCCTGTTGAACTTCATTATGTCCCTGTGGGCCACTTCCCCAGCTTGTCAAGGTCACTCTGGATGGCAGCACAACCCTCTGGCATATCAACCACTCCGCCTTGTATTGTGCCATCAGCAGGTCTGCTGAAGGTGCACTCTGTTCTATCATACAAATCGCTAACAAAGATGAATGAGATTGAGCCCTTTATTAATCCCTGGCTAGCTGCTAACTTGCAATTAGATTTTGTGTCACTGAACATCACCCTCTAGGCCCAGCCTTTCAGCCACTTTTAAATCCAGCTCAATCCTCATCCATCCCATACATCAACATCCTGTCTCTGAGAATCTTACGGGAGACAGTGTCAAAATCCTTACTGATGTCAAGGTAGACAAAATCCACTGTCTTCCCTTCAACTATCAAGTCTGTCAATTGGTCATAGAAAGCTATCAGATTGCTCAAGCATCTTGCTTTGGTGAATTCATGCTGAGTATTCCTGCTACCTGTCTTCTTGTGTGCAGAAATATTTTCTAGGATTAATTGGCCATTCACCATCCTGGGGATCAAGGTAAGCTTGATGAACTTCCTTGAGAACTATTTTTTGAGAATAAAACTGGTATTTGATTTCCTTCAACCTTCAGGCACCTCTCCTAATTGCCAGAACCATTCAAAGATTGTTAAGAGTGGCCTTGCAATGATATCGGTCAAGTCCATCAGTACTTGTGGGTGTATTCCATCAGGGATTATGGATTTTATAGCTATTTTGCATAAATATTCTGTACCCTGATTCTTTTCAACTAAAGTAAAGTCTTCTAGCCTTTGTCCTTGGTGTCAGGCCCCTAGGATTCCTGAAAACTGATCTTGTTAGTCAAGACTATGGCAGAGGTAGCATTCAGTATCTCAGCCTTTCTAATGTCCTGTGTCACTTTCCATTCAGCAGCAGGCCTATATTGCATTTAGAGTCTTCCTTTTGTCACCTATGCACTTATAGAAACACTTCTTGCTGCCTCTGACATTGCTGGACAGGTTCAATTGCAGGTCTCTGGTCAGGAAAACATGCTCTGAAAATGTCTCTGCACTTTACCCAGGTTACTTGTCCTTCCTTCCATCTTCTGTAAAATTCCTTTTATATATTTGATTTTTCCAAGGATTTCCCTGTCCAAAAGGCCTGCTGACTTTTTTTTTTTTTTTTCCAAATTCTTTTCTCTTTTAGATGGAATACTGGTGAGGAGGTGATTACTTTAGGGTAAGGTGAACTTGAATGGCTTTTCTTAGCCCCCTCTCTATTCCAGGGTCTTATCCCATGAGAGTCTTTCAAGAAGATTCATGAACTGGAAGTGATCCTTCCTCTTCTGAATTACAGTTATGGTCTTGATGTTTTGCTCTCACAGGATTCAGAGCTCATTACTGAAACCAATGCTGACCTTCATACCACCAACAAATTTTTGATATTAAGAGGCACAAATATTTCTAAATACTAACCATGCAGTCGTCTTTCTGTTAATTTACTGATCTACTGATAAAAATAATTATTTTGATTATCTTGAAAGGAAGGGAGCAGTTTTGAAATATCTTTTCTACAGACATTATCTAAATTATCAGTGGAAATTGTAAACTAAGCATTAACTTTTTCTGATTGACATGAGTAAACCTGTAGTTCCAAAAGATTAGAGTTGGGGAAAACAGGTACATTTTCCCTCACATTTTTATCAATAATATTACAAAGTGTAACCCTGCGGCTTTATTAGCGGTTATTCTTGCAAGCACAGGCTCATAAAATTGTGACAGCATCAAGCCTGTGAAATTAACATGTGCCATGTTAATTTCAGTAATGTTGTTGAGCTTGCAAATTCTTTGGGAGAGAAGATAATGACATGGCTGCGCGCTGGCTGGTAAAGTACAAGGTTGGAACCTTTGGCTTTGTAAGAGCACAGCTGCCTGTCTCATGCACTCCTTAGGCCACAGAAGGATGTTGCCATGAGATAAGCACAGAGGGAGTGACAGGATGTTTCTATCCTGGCAGAGGTGAGATCTGGGTAGCACATCCTGGTTCATGCATCCAGACAACAATTCCCTCTGTGGAAATCTGTGTAAAGAAGAAGCTGCAAATACAAATATCACTGGTTGAACAAAGATCACGCCAAGTTATGGGACAGATGATGTCTAAGATCAACAATGACCAAGGAAGCTCCCCCAAATATGCTTCTCTGGATGCCTGAAACTGGGATGGAAGAAAAGCTACAGCAGCTGGGAACTCAAGATAAGATAAAGGTGATGCTGTTGTTGGGGTGTTATCTCAGACCTAGAAGAAGGTAACAAAGCTGGAGGAGAAGAATGGATCACTGATAATGGACACAAAGAATGCAGAATTTATGGTCCACAAGGAAAGCCAACTCTGCTGAAACCAGTTCTGACTGAGTAAAAGGCAGTTCCAGCAGGCAGATTCTGACCTTGGACTCACAAACCAAGCAACCCAGCAAACCAAGCAACCCACTGACTCAGAAAGAAGAGAAATACTGAGCATGGGAATAATTAGTGTTAGAAGTGAGGAAATCATTTAACCAATAGACTGAGAGAACTGTTTAGCCAATAAGAATTAATTTCTTTGTTTGCTAAAATCTATATGTAGTGAAAACCTTGGGACCCCACACCACTGAGGAGCCCAGGGGTGAAGGAAGATCAGCAGGCTGGCACTGGATCTGTGGATGCTCTACCTTCTGATTGATCTCTCTGTCTCTCTCATCTCTTTTTTTCTTTTTAACTCTCTATCTCAAATTTGTTGTTAAATAAAATCTGTACTATTGACTTTGTCAATATGTCTCATTTGCAACTTAATTCTAGCAGAGACATCTCTAAATAATTGGATCTTAACAGATATCTTAATATTCATCTGAATATTTTTCCTTGAAGAATATCACAGTGGGACAAAGCCTTACCCTACATCTGTGTAAAGTTATGTAATAGCTGTTGTTTAACAAGAGCCTTTTTGTTTTCATTTAGACAAACAAATGTCCTGTTCTCCTCGGTGGGAATTTGACTGGGAGCAAAATTAGAGAAAACTAAAGTTACATTAATTGATACATAAGTTAATACATAAGTTAAAGCATTCTAACAGAAGCTATAACAGTAGGGAATCTATAGGATAAAATACAAATGCTACTGCCTGGATGGAATGGGATCGGCATGCATGGGCTCTATTCCACAGTGTTTCCCAACACACAGCCTGCACCCTTAAGCACAGGCTAAGAGGGATGAGATGGGGAGTGGAGTTGAGTGAAGACGCCACAGCCAGGCTCTGTGGCAGGGAAGGGCAGCTGATAGCACCATGTAGTGGATACATGAGCACTGTACCCACTGAGTAAGTGCTTCAGATGTTATTTACTATACCTGCGGAGCAAAGTGAGAGAATTTTACACCACTTAGTAACAAAAGCATATATAAAAAGAGTCACTCAAGCTCCAACTAAATGTAAAAAAATAGTGTAAAAGTGAGTCAAGAATAGCTAGAAATTAGAGGAGAATCCATTATAACTTGTGGGATCAGAAGGGCTAAACCTGTACTACTCTCCCATAGGGACATCTAATAGTAAGAATTTTATGAGCATTAAATTATTATCTTGAGCAGAAAACATGTTTATTTGAGCTTGTTTATTCCTTGTTTATTTGAGCTTGCCTCTATATTGCTTCAAATTTGTTTTTGCAGACAGTTATTATCACCAGCAATTTTCAAACCTTATCTATCATAATTTTATATTATCAGTGTGCTTGCTAATAAAGTATCTTACTCTGTAAACTGTTTAGCATTAGTCCTTCAAGAATGCTAGCAGTTGCCAACTGTGGATAACATATTTGACAAAAGCAGGGAGATCCAGGTCTCCCTTTCTAAACTGAAATAAAGGATTTGATTCTGATTCTCTTGGCACAGGTATCCCTGAGCAAGTTAGTGGAATCACATTCCAATATAGTGGAATCCCAATAATGGGACACTGACAGACTGGTCAGGCACAAGGCTCTCGACTTTCCCGCAGCACTGGCAGAGAAAGCAAACATAGAGTTCAAGGAACTCCTCCACTTTTATATGACATTCATCTGTATTTCATGCGATATTCATACAGAAAATAATTTAAATTCAGGTATCAAGAAGATGCTCTAGAGAAGCATCTTTCTTCATGCAGCAATTTTCTTTAAAGTGCTTCTACTTAAAAGAACCCGTGCTGAATGTGCATTATTTATTTTTTATGTTTACACTAGGGATTGTGGGCATGTATGTAAGTCTGTTTGCTTAAAACCTACCTGTCAAATGTGCCTCATTGTGAAGGATGTCCCTTATTTTAGACTCCAACCTGATGTTATGCTAAATTTATTCCTTTAAATTACTTATATCAGAAAATGCTGAATCAGTACATTGAAGTGATTCAAAACGTTGTGCTGAGCCTGCTTTCCCCGTAGGGACCGTGACAGTGGGCCCCACTGCTGGGATCACATTCACTGTCAATACCCTTCCTCATATAGCTGACAGCATAAGAACTTTCCCATGGAAGATACATGCCGGGAAATAATACATTTCAGAGCCAAGTAAGAAGAGTTAGCTCCATTGTCTTGAATATTGGATAGTTCAATGAATCCTGTGTTTCATTGCCCCTCCTCTCCTATTTGCCTGTGGGACAAAGCTACATAGGTTAATCTTGAAGAAATTCTAAATGCTCCTCTTGAGAAAAAAATATTTTTCTTTTCTTCTCTGAGAAATGAATGTAAGGCTGACCAGATATGCCATCAACACAAGTAATTAGCTATTATATGTTGTATTTTTAATGTAAAAATTTCTTTTAAAAGGACTTTAAAACCCAATTAATTTAAAGATGCCAAATGCAGTCCTTTACCATCACATCTCTGTAAATAACCTTGCTATACTGTAGATGACTTTGCACAAGGTCTCAGTTTATTTCTGTTGCCTATCAACTTTTCAATGCTCAGAAACCTAAAAGACAGCAGTAATGAAAGTACTTTGTACAAAGCCCACAACACATCGAGCTTAGTATATTGAGGATTAATTAAATACTTTACTGAGTGGGGGGGGTTTGTTTTGCTTAAGATGCAAGTGCAGTATCAATGCAGTACCTGATACCTGTAGCAGCCTGACCATTTTTTATAGCAGCAGGAAGATTAATGTGGTCGTATAATAGCCTAATTAAGTATAAATTTGGTTTCTCAGGTGTCTGAAAAGTCCTTGAGGTTTCTGAAACAGAAAGATTAAAGAAAGGATTATTCTTTCTGAAACAAGAACTGGAAAATATTTGTTTCACAAAGAAGAATTTTATATTTTTTTTTCTTTTAAAGAAGAATCAAAAACGCAAACAAAATGTCTTTAACAGAAAAGCTTTTTTCCCCCCATTTTTAATGCAGAGTATTTAAGATATCACTGTGATTCATAGACACACTTCTTTGGAATTTTTTCCACCCTATTGCAACAATAGAATATGTAAGGACAAAAATTTTTAATATTGAATAATCATTAGCATGTGCTTATAGTAATTTTTCCAGCTAAGCCGTCATTCTCTGAGACAGAGGATGATTTACTTCCCAGAAAATCCAGAGGCACCACTAAATTATGGAAAAAACAAGTAACAAACCATGTACTGAAGTGTAATGATTGGTAAGTAAAGATTCTTTTAATTCTCCAGAGGAAGAAAAATTTGCTAACAAGAAACATTAGTTGCCTTTTAGTTACATACACACAATTCTTTTAAAGCATGATTTCTTAACTAATGGAATTTCCTTACCAAGTAGAATCTTCAAAGAATTGTGTGGCTTTTTATGATCTCATTTTATTACATTTTGTTTCCTGTTGCTTTGTCTTCTTTTTAAGCCCAGGCTACATATGCTGGGCTTACCATATGATTGGTTTGAGTATTTTCAGCACTGAAGAAGGAATCTTTTTCTCCCTTTCAGCCTCCTCTAAGAACACACCAAACTGATCGTCACTTCAGTGTGATCCACAGCCAGTAGCCACCAAGGTGGGTTTTAGACCTGTCCATCACATAAGGCATTCTCTTATTGGCTGTGTGCCTGCACATTTTCATCCTGCTTTTCTCTTCCCTACTTTCAGAAAGTTCTTTGGTTTTTTTTTTTTTTGGGTTTTTTTTTTTTTGTTTGTTTGGTTGGTTGGTTGGTGTTTGGATTTTTTTTTGAGGTAGGGTAAAGGGAAGTGGTAGCAAATCCACAGATTTTTTTGTAGACTTTCTGTACTGTGCAGCAGAAACAGCTGAAAATTTAGGTTTGTTTCACCTTTTTCCTCATGCCTTCAGTAAATTCTCCACTCTGATTCTGGATGCTTCTAAATTTATTATTTTTTTAAATCATAACTACACCAGGAAAACAGATGTTAGAAAACAGGAAATCATGTCCTCAATACAGTACTCTTTTCATAATTTTTCATTAATAGGGCTTGTTTCTTATTGATTGCCTGTTCCATTTTCCCTGTGCCATTATTTCTATTGTCTTTTTGTCCACTATGCATGACTTCTTACCACAGAAATTCTGAAAACTATTCAGAGTCTTTCTGCTCATTGTACTACATTTTTGCTCCTGAGTTTTGTCCCCAGAGCACGAAAATTTTCATTCTTCTCTCTACTTCTCCTTTCAGTGCAAATTTAGTACATAGTTTTAAAATTCATTTCACTTGTAATTACAGTAAACTACTGAAAATAATTCTAACAAATAAAAAACCTTTGGTACTTAATGCTCACAAAAAGCCAGCAATATGAAACACACTAACTGCTTAACCTGCACTCCGGAAGCAAGCATTTAAAATTATCTTTCATTTACATGGAAGATTTTAACAGTTTTCCTGCAAGACTTCTTTTTTCTATAAATCTTAGCAGTGTGGTTTTGATATGAAACAGAAACAAAAGCCTTGCAGTTTGTCTGCAATGTGAGATTACCTCTGGCCACATCCAGGTTGTTAAAAAAATTGTTCCTTCTGTGTCTTCCAAGTGATACACTGCTATCATGATACTTCATTGTTTCAAGGAATGTGAACAACCTGCCAGCAAGCATAATTACATAGGTTAGTTTTCCCTGTGCTTACAAAGTAAAATGTGAAGGAGAACACTTTTTTTTTTTGTCTTGCAGAAGAGCCCCTCTCTCAACAAAAAACAAACCAAAAAACCACAATATCCCAAAGGAAAAATCTTTTCTTTAAAACTGTTTAAGCAAAATTATTAGAAACAGGAAACATGGAAGCAATCAAGAAGTCCATGAGCAAATAATATGCATATTTTGTATGCCTTCTTTAGGCAACCCTTTTCTAATTTTCTGGCAGCTGGCTTCTCAAACTCTGCAGTGGCATTTTGTTAACAAGCCATTCATTTGCTGTGATGGACAGGCACAATTGTGACATTCTTTTGACTAAAACATGTCTTGTCCCAGTACTGGAAAACCTGTCATCTTATCCTAACTAGATCTATGACTACCACATGGAAAGTAGTTTCACTACTGGAAATTACCCAGATTGGCATTTTAAAGAAGATATTGCAGAGAATAATGTATAGAACTTTTATCCTCATACAGGTAACAAAAGGTGTTTGCTTTTGCATTCAGGCTTTCAATTTAACTGTCCCTCAGGGAAATCAGCAGAAGTTGTTCTGATGGGATATAGAACAATAAAAAGTATCCAGAAGAATCCTTCCCCAAAGCTACATGTATTACAGTACCCTTTTTTTAACTACACAGTAGGAGCTGCATCTCGTTCTTAAAACTGTACTTTTAAAACTTAACAAAAGAGGTAAAAAGTAAAAAAGCTTTTGAAGTTTATTACTTTAGCCAGAAAACTCTTTCAATCAAATAATAGAAATTTAAATCCTGTTTTGTTTTGCTATTTCATTAAAATTGTTTGTCTTCTGTCAGTTATCATCAAAACCTACATGGTTTTCAATAAGGGAAATTGACCACTCTGCAGTCTGCAGTTTTTACAGAAAAAGAACCCCAAACTCAAAACAAAACCAACAGTCTCAACATTGCAAATCTTGTCTTACTCCTAAATGTCACTTAAAAGTGTTCATATGAGCATATTGTGTTAATGAAATATAACCAACTGGGAAAATATTGCTATTTTTTAAGATAATGCAAATTACTCTTTTTATAACATAACACATCCTTGAAAAGTTTATTCAGAGACATACAATTAACATAACCCATTGCAAATAATATATTATACAATTTATGTTTGTTTGGTCATTATTATGTAAATTTTGTGGTTTATGTTTCTAGAATCTGTCCCAGCCTCAGATATAGAAAACTGCCAACATAATTTTTGGGAAAATCTGTATTATCATGCACTGATTAGTGTTTGTTTGTTTGTTTGTTTGTTTGTTTTTATTCTGGATGGTTTTAGTTTTTATATATGTTTGATTCAATTAGTTCACTTTTAAAATTATATCATGACTGCACATGAAAATGCACCTACATCTTCAAATATCTTAAATATAGTAGTGGTTTCTGTATATTGGATTTAAACCAATAATAGTTTGCTCTGTATCTTTCATGGAAGTTCAGACACCCTAAAAATATAAATTGTCAGCATAAATAGCTTTTAATTTTATGATTTTGTACAGGGATATATTTTTCTATACTGCATTCCCTGATAGCAGTTTCAAAAAATTTCTTACAGAGACAAAAGCACTGTGATGTGTACATTTTTATACCTCTCCCTTCATAAAGCTATCCCTTTATTCTCAGGTGCCACCGCCTCACTCAGCATCTATGTCATTACATTTTGCCATTACCCAGGGGATTTTATTGCTGCTGCAAAATTGTAAGTTGCATCTTTATCACTACACCTGATAAATGTGTATACTGACAAGCTACCTTGCCACACTGCAGATATAATTCCACTACACTCACTCTGGTAAAGACTATAACCTAAAATAAAGCTGAATCATATCAAATACCCATTAATAGTAAATGTGGGTCAGAAGGGGAACATCAAAGGTACTGACTATAGGCCAGATATTTCAAAACACTGAGCAAGAATATGCTTAAATTTAATGGTCACAGTGCTTTAGGTGAAGATACAAAGCTTAATTCTTCCATTTGAAAGCCTCACTCAGAAGACATACAAACAGATATCATTAAGAGTCTGTGCTTTCCAGGTAAAGTCAGTTATCCCCTTACTTTCGGTCTTTCAAATAATTGAGCAAAATACGTCTCTTTGTTTGCTTGTGGTGGTTTTATTGTCTAAGGTTTTTTAATCCAGTAGTGAATCTGCCTGCTTTTTCAAATGCCTTTATGTTAAATAAAAATTACATACAAAGAGTGAGATAGAGGTCCAGCTCCTTTCTGTGCATGAGTTGATTAAAAACCATATTTCAGTTTTCCACTTAAGTGCCCTAACCAAGGGCTACTTGGTCTATTAAGCTACTAAGTCTATTGGGATGGTTCCACTGTGCAGAACACAATTCAAGAATCATTGAGTCATACAAAGAAAACATGAAAAGAAGCACAGATTTGTAGCTTTAGTTGTTACAGACCTTACCAAACTGGGTGGAAGCCTAAACCTAGTGCCAACTCATTGGGCAGCTTCTGTGTTTTAACCGGTAGAATTTGCCTGTAAAACCTGTGCTTTTTCTTCTATTTTCACATCAACTGTTCTAATCCCTACATTTCTTCTTGGTTTTTTATTTCTTTGTGGGTTTTTTTTCGGGTTTTTTTTTTGTTGTTGCTTTGGTTTGTTTTGTTTGTTTTGTTTTAGTCTTTTTTTTGCTGGATCTTGTGCAGTAGCTGCAGTAGAAAAACTGATAGTAACCTTCAGTATCTTATCATAACATGTATGTCCATGGCAAAACCTCTTCAGGTAGAAAAAACACAAAAAACTATTGTTTGCACTTTTCTGAATTTCCATACTGGTGGTTATTTTTAATAATTAGAGTAGATCAACTCATCTCTGTGTATGTTTACACACACATATGTATACTTACAATATCTGTTTAAAAAACTATCTCATACTAATACAAATTTTGTATACTTCAGCCACATCAGGTTATTCACAGGACTGCTGAGCTCTAACCAGTTCAGAAAAAGCCCTGTTACATGCAGAAGCAAGAAGCATATCTCAAAGAAACTAAGGAAGCTTCTATTTAAAGTATCTCTCAATTCAACTTTTTTTTTGTGCTTCACTGTTGAGTAGCAGGTGACAGACGACTATCAGATTTATGATTTTGGATATATGCACCTATGTTTACAAGAAAATCTAAATTTGGTCTAAAAGCTCCACTGTATCTGAAATGTCTTTGGTTTTTTACAGTTTTGTATTAATCGAAGATCATTATTAGTCTTGCTATGTATATATAAAATATATGTATATGTATATTTGTGATATCTGTTTACTAACAGCCAATCATGCCTGCATGTGAAGAAATTTTACAATAGAAACCATTTCAGAATATACCAAATACTACTGGAGAGATAGATTTAATTAACTTGAACAAAAATCAAAAGAATTTTGCATTAAAATACATACCCAAAGAGTGTACCTTCCATTTAAATAGTTAACAGCCCAATGAAGATTAAACAAAAACCCACAAATCCTTCTAATTGTATGTTACTACCTTGTGGGGTTCCTATATGTGACACCACTCCTAAGTTATTAAAATCTACTGGTAGAATTTAAATATATTAGTACCATTAGCACAATCAAACAATTCAAATATGTTTTGTACATTATTTTTATGAATTGTTTATGGAGCAGAGCAGAGGAATGCATGAGGCATATGCAGCTTTAGACAAGAAAAGATCATAAAGGATTTATGAAGGTAGGTAGGTATGTTTGGTTTGGTAGGAATTAAACCCCATGGAGTACCATAGTGCAAAATCATCCCTGACTGAACAGAGAATTGATACTCTCAACTTATATAAGGCAATTTACATAAGGACCTGGAAGACTGGGTTTTGTGATAAGTTTACTAATTCATGTTTTACAAGGACTTCTTTAGCAATAATTCTTAGATGTTTGCATAATAAACTTTTTAAATTCAGAGATACATTTGTGCAAATTTTCTTACAGTAACATGAACATATGTAATAGAACTGGGCCCTGTAGACACCCACTCCATAACAACATACAGGACTGAGAAGGTACTGTGGTACCACTACAAGTTAAAAAATTTTTGCTGCTACCTATCTGTGCCTGGTTTCCCCATGCTGTCAGATGATCCATGCTTTTAGGCAAGTGTTGCAAAACCTCATTCTTAGCATGTACTGTGTTGATGGGGAAAGGTCAACTAAGTGATACATAAATTCCACAAAAGTGTAATGTCTAGTATTTCAGCTATGGCAAGTGCAAAATAAGCTGAAAGTGGTTATCATATAAAATAAAAAAAAAGTCTAGAAAGTTTACTGGAGCTACTTACATATGGAAATTACAGCTAGATTCTAGAATCTAGAGCTAGATTCTTAAACACTTGTCTTCAGTGCTGCTTAATTATGGGAATGTGTAATTGTGTAATCAATCAGCTTTTGACCTTAAACTTTTGCACACATTTAAAGATGTGTTTTTACAAAATGGCAAATGTTTATGCCTATCCTTAGCATAGGATTTTGTCTTTTTTTCTGTTTTGTCTTTTTTGTCTTTTTTTCTGTTAAAATATGTTTGCGTGTAGTAAAAGAGGCCAGGACTTTTTTCCTCTGTCCCCACATGAGTGTTAAAGGCTGATTCACATTTGGAGGGATAGATTTACTTCCATCTCAGAGCAGGGTGGCCTTGACCATGTTATTTGCAGAAAGTTTGTTATTCCCCAGACCATGTCTGAGCTCTTCTGTGAGCATGGCAGCTGGTGTGGGAAAAACACTCTGAAAAGCACGCAGGCAGTCAGACAGGAGTGTGCCAGTGTTCAAGGCCATGATTGGCTTTTAGGTTTACTGGGATAGATGCAGTCTGAGAAGCACAATCCTGTGAATCTCCTATTCTTAAAGAATAATTTTTAATTTGGGACCTTATTGCCGAAGAAATACTGTTGTTTAAGAGAAAGCAGTTTGGAGTCTCTTTGGAGAGTAGTTTAACAGTCACCCAAAAGTCAGAATATTCATCCAGATATCTGAATGCAGAGCCTGAGTTTTCTTATCAGCACCTCTTTTTGTACCAATTTTACATGAAACAGCCTTTGCATGAGTTAGGGTCTGGGACTCATTCTTCTTGGACCAGCATTGACTTCACTTTCCTGAAGAGTTACAGTTCTTCTCCACAGATAAAGGGTGTTGGTTTCACCTGCATTTTCTTTAGTCCCTGTATAATTATTCTGCTTGATAAGGCCATTTTGGCAGATTTTGATTTTTTAAAAAATTTCCATGAGAATAAGATTGGGTTTATAGACAAAAAGTGAAATACTAATAAAAATATTTGGATAAAAAGTTGAACATACGTTTAACAGAATATGTATTTCCCCAAAATCCAGACAACAATATTAAAAAGCATTTTTGACATAATTGAAAATTGAATAAAAAAATTGTTATCAAAATAAATATTTATTTCTCATTTTTCCCTTTCTTTTATGGGTGATAAGTCTGAAGAACATTTAAAAAAAGAAAAGTAATTCAAACAAGACTCAGAAAGCTTTAGAATGAAGCACTTCAACTTCTTGCAATAGTTTGCATTTATTATTCAATCATGATCATGAAGTTGACAAACATTCAGGTAAAGTTCCTTGCTTATGGATCTGCTACTACCATGGATCTACTACAGATCTACTACTGAAGTGAATGTTAATCCACAGAAAACCAATTTTTATTAAGAGTTACAATACTTTCTGAAAATACAATAGCTGCTTTCTTAAAATCTGCAGGGTCATAGAGAAATCTTTTAGTGACATTTTATACTGCAGAAAATTCAGGACATGGCAACTTCCAGGACTTGCATGAATACTATAATCCCTGGTGTTTCACCAGATATTTCTTGAATATCTCATTAATTTCTAAGCCTTCATTAATTCCACACATGGGTCCTTTCTTTTTTGACCTATGTTGTCATGCAGATATGCTTTTAAGGACACCTTTGAAGGAGAGGTTTTGTTTTTCTTCTCTTCATCCTTCTATAAATTAAGTGATCTACTGAAAAAGTACACCTGAAAATGGCTATTCTTTCCATGTATCTTATGGTCATGTATCTTCAGTCTCTTTTCATCGACTCTGAAATGGAATTAATCAACATAGTTTGTCTTGGACTACATATCAAATTTAAAGACAGTAAATGTTTGCCAAGATAAATCTCATTCTGAGTCAATGATAAATGGAACACCTTAGCCATCATATTTCTTAGTAAAAAGTGTGAACATTGATTTAATATGTGCCCATAGCCTGTAGAAAGTTATATAGTTTTATTAATAAATAAATTTTTCATGTGAAATACAGCACATAATGGAGTAAAATGGGGAAAATAATTGATGCAATTGCAATTTTTTCTGTTTCTTATTAGGATTTGGAATATTACAAAGGTTACAATGTAGATCTAAAACAATTACCTATATTTTCACTTGAATTATTCAAAGAAGTCAGAGAAAAGAGTCATCATAAAGTCTGATTAATAACAAAAAAAATCAAACATCAAAAAATCTGTAAAATTACAGTATTTTCTAACAGATTAAAAAATCCTCAGTTGAAGACGAAATTACATATTTCAGTATGTATGTATTTCTGATATATAGAAAGATTCTATAAAGAGTTATAGATGTTCAGATACATCTATAATGTAAATCTTTAAAGAACATAGTGGAACTGAATATTTGTATTTATCAAAGACCAACTTTTGCCAAAATTATTTAGTCTTTTGAATGTTGAGAATATATATTCTGTTCACCTAATCATTTATTTACTTGTTCATTTTCAAAACTCTTGACTCCACTGTATTGTCATACGAATTACAAATTGTAATTGCTCTAAAATTTGCAGGAAAGCAAATGCTTAGTGAAGCCCTTTAGCTTTGCAATAAATGGGGGGGGGGACTGATTTTCTGATTGATTCAGGTAATATGAATAAATTATTAATCCTTATGGTAGCAAAGAAAATTAATCTTTTGAGCACAATAAAATTAAAAGGTTTTGGCTTGCCTGATCTCAACAAAGTAAGATGAATTTTTAATACAGTAAATTAATTAGGCACATAATGAGGAATAGAATGCATAATAACTCTAATTCTGATAAATAGCAAAATAGTTCAGATCCTCAAAGAAATAAATATCATCCATCACAAACACACCTTAAATTCTGTTTGTTAGGGAATATTAATGGTAAGAGAGCTTGCACAGAAGAGTTAGATAAATTCTATTTGCTGATTTTGTTCAGCGCAATTACATTATGTGCTGACCCTCATCTGTAACTTTTTGCAAAAATGATTTTAGGACATTATTCATTTCTGAAGGTGGTAATGTACCATAAAGGATTTGTATTATCATTAAACATACTGTCTATGCCAGGTGTTACATGTTATTTGCTTCTGCCCTGAAGATCATTTAACAGCTTATAAATCTTTATGGCCCCATGATGTTTTGCTACAATAATTTGCATCTCTAAATAGGTTCTGAATTATGCATTCTAAAAATAAGTAAAAACCAACATTTTTGTTATTAAAGAATATATATCTTCTGTTTTACAATAGCCTAATTTACAAATGTCAAGCAATACTAGTATGGGAAAAAATAAAGTTTATTAGGAATGCAAAACCAATTTTTTCCTAACTTTGGACAGCATAAAGGTATTTCAATGCAGATTAAGTAGTTAATCTGTTTAAGACTTGTTCTTTTATGAGGACTCTCCAGGAACTTTAAAGAATTAAATAACTGCATACTATTTCAGTAGAATGTCGTGGATGCTATCTAGAAGTGTGATTTGAAGTCTAGGAAGTAAATATTTATAAATAAAATCTAATATAATACCTTCTATAACATAAAATAGATTTGGATTTTAAAAAGTAACTGATTTGATAAATTTGTCATGACTTCTTGTTACTCTGTGTATCTCTATTTCAATGGATAGGTTTATGCATCCAGAGGAGGCTACTGCAAAGTCAGGGGCTTGTCTTTTTTAGTGCATACAGTCTGAACCACCATAGGAGAGGGAAACTTTGGGAAAAACCGGGCTCATGTTTTCAAAGAGCGTTTCAGAATGGAATGCTTACAGAACAGTAGAAACAACAGGGATTTTATAGAAGGAAGGAAGCTTCCTCAGGGAAGCATGAAGAGAACAGGTAATCATCAGAATTCACAAAAAAAGATTTCCTATGAATGAGGAACAGAATTTTACTTTGCAACTTTTTCCTCAGCTCTGGTCAGCTTGTACCTCATTTTTATTACTTACAAAGTCTTGATGTTTCTGATGTTGCTGTCTTAGTGGTCACCTGGTGGTCTGGGTGATTCATGTGCCTACTTTGAACTGTCTTTTCAGCTCCAGCTGAAATTCATGGAAGAGTCCCCACTGACTTAATTTAGTACATCTGAGCCCTCCCTTTTCAACAGAAGGTAATGTCAAAATCTATCATGTTTCAGTTGCAATCTTTGAAATTTCTTACATATACAGCATTAGTATGCCTATCCAGATTATGCCCATATATTGTATATGATGACTAATAGATATTTATAGTAAAATAATTTGAAAATAGACGGTGAAACATACATTGACTTTTAGCTTAGTTAATATAAGGAAATTATCATAAACTCCACTGTAAAACTTACATTACTTTCTCCTGCTCTTATTCACTAAGTCATTGTTTTATCTATATTGTCAGTGTTATTTATTTTCTTTACAAAAAATATTCTATACATTCACAGTAGTAATATTGATTCTCTCATTTGTAACTTAAAGTTTGAATTTTTTAGATGAAGCTTTCACAATATTCTGACAGGCTAATTCTTTAACTTTCTATAAAAATTAGAGACTATATGCAGCATATAAATTATTTTCTTTAACAATTAAAAAAAAGCAACAAAGGCAAAAACTCTGTGCCCTCAGTACCATTAGAATAACTTATTTATATAATAAAATATGTATGTATTCTAAATAGGAGACGTGTATCCTACATAGGAGATGGTCAAAAATGGTGGCATGAACGTAGGTCTAAAATTCCTGAAAAATAATTTAAATAGTGCTTAAGAAATTTAAGAATTACCAATTTGATCTTCATAACAAATGTGATACATATCACTCCAGACTATGTGCAGAATGCAGTTTATTAGGAAATAAATTTATCTATATTTAAAAATATGAAGGTTGGGCTTCAGATACATTTTATGAGAGATAACAGAGGCTATTCCTTGTATAGTGTTCTGCATAGTGCTTTATAGGGAGTGAATATAAGCTGTTGGTCATTATTCATTATTGACAAAAAACTCCTAAGAAAACAGTATTAAAAATATTTGGTGTTAAAACAATGAAAAAAAAGCCTATTGAAAGTCTTATCATGTAGTCTTTAATCCTGTTAGTCATAGTAAGAAAAATGCATAAAACAGAAAAATAACTTCAAGCCATTAGAAAAGATCTGTTCTGTAAATCCTAATTCTCTGATAATAACCTACTACAGAAGTGGTTTATGTCTTTCATATGCCATCTCTCTCATATGGCATCTGTCTATCTGTTCATATTCTAATTATCGTAAAGGATAAATCTAGTACACCAAAAAAAAAGTTTGTAATCAATTTTCTCTTTTTGAACTAAAAACTAATACAAAACTCTCACTTTTTAATAATTACATTCTAAATTATATGTAATTTGTGATTACACATTTCCATAGATCTGAAGTCAAGCATTTAGTACTGACAGCTATCTTGTTTAGTTTTATCCTTAGGGTTTGGGTATTTAAGCCTGAGAACTCATCAATCAGAAAGTTGTAACTAAGGTGTGACTCCTTGCTTGCTCTTGCCTGATGGTTTTATGCTGTTGCAGTCTTCTCTGCTACTCATTGAATATATGTGATCAGGCCCTAAGCCAAGACGGATGATTTCCAAAAAACAGCAACGAAGCTGGTGAAAGATCTAGAGAATAAATTCCGTGAGGAAATGGTGAGAAAACTGGGATTCTGTAGCCTGCAGAAAAGGAGGATCATGGAAACTCTTATTGCTCTGGAACACCTACCAGAGGTTGTGGGAAGGTGAGTGTTGGTCTCTTTTCCAAAGTAACAAGAAACAGGATGAGAGGAAATGGCCTCAAGTTGTGTCAGGGAATGTTTAGCTTGAATATTAGGAAAAAACTTCTTCACTAAAATGGTGGTCAAGCACTGGACAAGGCTATCCAGGGAGTGATAGAAACACCATTCATGGTGTGATGAACCCAATGGCTGGTGTGGGGCTGTCTATGACTACAGGTTGTTCAGAAGGCACAGGCAAGGAAGGAAGGGCAGAGACATGGTTGCTACATCAAGACATGGATAGTTTAAAGAGCTCTCTGAAAAACAGCCATAAACAGTTTGAAAGCTTGTGGGTAAGAATCAGAGACTTGGGCAGCAAAGAGAGCCTTTTGACTGGTGTCCACTACAAGCTGCCTGTTGCTGAAGCCTCCTTACTCCAGCTCTAGGAGGTTACATGCTTGCAGATACTTGTCCTGCTGGGGGACTTCAATCAGCCTGCTGAAAATGTAGCATAGCTAACCTTCGAATGCATGTAGGGTAATGATCTGCACCAGTTTACAGACCCCCCTACAGGAAGGGATGTGATACTGTACCTGATGATCCCCAATGCAGCTGAGCTAATTGGTGATGACAGTAGTGGAGGCAGCTTGGGCTGATCATAATCATACACTGGTGGAGTTTACAATCCTGAGGAATGTGGGTCAGGCATAGGGCAAACTCAGGACCCTGAATTTTGGGAAAGAAATCTTCCACATGTTCTATTTTCTAGACTGTTTCTCAGACAAATAAGGGCAGCTATTGGGACAGATTTTTATATTAGTTGTACATACTCTTTGGAGCTATTTGAACAAATAGAATTAGGTACTTTAATAAAATGCTCCCTTTTCCTTGACAATCTGAATTACGCTGGTAATTCATTACCAATTGCACTGCCTGCAATCAGAAAACAACACAAAATAACTCTTGTCTAGTGATTAGCGTCTAAAAGTCTCATGCAGGATGCAAATTAAAATGACTAGTTGAATTACCTCTGGGATTACAAAACAGACTTGACAAAGCTACCAATTTGGATTTTCTGTGGTGCTTATGCTTTCATAATTGCATTTAATCTTTTTTGTCCATTTTTATTTCCGTATTGATGAGGTCTTAAGGATCATTCAGCTTGATGGTTAGCTTTTCCTGGAGAGAAAGAAAGGGCTAAAATGTCTTCACTCTCTCTTTTTTAACAAGTGACTTCTTCAGCCTTGCTTATTAAACTCAACAGATTAAATCTTGCATACCTCTAGGCTGTACTGCCTGACCAATTCTCCCTTTCAACACATACTTGCCTCTCAACTTGCTGCAACTGCCTGTATCAACAACCCAGATCTAAAGACTTAGTCACTGCAGATCTACAGGACTCATGAAAAAGGGTTGTAAACCATGGCATCTCTACTGCAGCAAGAGTAGAAAGTGCTCCTACATCCTTCTCAGGCATTGCCCTTTCCCACTTAATAAATAAAACCATATGTGCAGTGGAGTAGATCCCTCACATTTTCTTAAGCATTTCAATACATATCTTAGGACTTGATTGACATATTCTTCAATTTAGTGAAACTCCAGAAATCTAAAGAAAACACCACTTAAAAAAGTGTCATGGTTTGACGCTGGCACAATGCCAGTGCCCCCATGAAAATACATTCTCCCTGGACATATAGTTTCTCATTAATAGTAGTTTCCTATGTCTGACTTTGGCTTTTTTTTCCTGAGTTAAAAATTCTAAAGTTATCCATATACTGCAATGAAGGATCCTTCTCTACTGGATCTTCAGTGTTTCAGGTTGGAAGTGGTGTGGATGATCTAGAAGTTTTAAAATTTAGGCAGTCTGAACAGCAACCCAGTTAATAAAATGCACTGCTATTATCACATTTAAGTTTAAATTCCTAAGGTGTTACAAAGTATTAAAGAACACTTGTCTTTATGCACAATAAGAAAAAAAAAATTCTCCTATGTTAGGAATAATGTTTTTTCTCTAAGTATTATCAGGAAGATTCTAACTATCATGAAAATTAATTTTCTTCCTAGGAAGCTGAAGGCCTATTTTACCACACAGCAGTTATTTAATGCTAAAGAGAATTCAGACTCAAAGTTCTACTGATTTTCTGCACAATTTTCATTGCTAGTTTTGCCTTTGCAATTAAAAATAATGATGGACTGATATAAAATATATGCAAAAGTAACAAGAAAATGAGGTATCAAATTACTATTGCTTCAATGGGAGAATAAACTAAGTTGGTAAAGCTTTATTTGAAAATTATTCAAAATTATTCAGTAATCAACAGTCTTTTACACTGAGCACAAGTTGCCAGTGACTGACAATGATAAATGATATTTATTTCTGTTATTCAGTTGATGATAATGTGCTATTCACATATGAATAACTTTATCTAACCATCATATTTTCCAAGTTCTTTGTATTGTTTAACTATTATTTAGTAATGGACAGTTCCTGAATAGCATGCAAGAGTCTGAACTTTTCTGCCAAATTCAAAGAATGCAGAAGTTCTTTCACTTTTTTTTTTTGTTGTTCAAAGAGCAATATATAATTTAAGACATTTTATCCATATATTTCAGTTTAAATTCTCTAGTGAAAATATTACAAATATACAGTAAAGCATTCTCCTTTTTATGCCCTTTAAGGTATACATGTTTTAGCTGCTGTTAGATGACAATGAAATATATCTTGAAGGAAAAAAGTATACTGTGTGACCCAAACTTCCACAGATGTAAGGCAGAGGAATCCTCAGAATTCAAATTATCTGTGTACAGGACAATTCAATCTAAGGATGTGACGCATAATTTTTACAGTAAGTAATTGATACAGCTACTTTTTTGCTTGTTTTATTATTGAATTCATTGATCTGTATGACATCTGAAATATTTACGTTCAAGTTAATCACATATTTGAATAAGCTTATTGTCTATTAGCAATTCCGCTTACTGTTTATTTAATTATATCACTTCCTCTAATCTTAGCTATCTAGCAATCCTTTGACTTCATGAAGAATCTCAATTTTTTTTTCTATGTAAATTCCAGACCCTCACTGAAAACAATGGTTACAATATTTCAATATTGTAATGTTCAAACATTATCTTTCTAAAGATAATTTCTCTCTGATTTTCAATCAAATGGACACACATATACATTTTTAATTTTCTTTCTAAATGGTGTTCATTCTTTGTGTATATCTAAGAAAGATGACTCCTTCCTTCTCCATTTTCAATTTTGAAATGTTTGTCTTTTCCTCTGAAATTTTACCTTTGTGTACATTTTCTTTCCTCCATCCCCCTCCAGTTCACCTACACACACATATTGAGAAATAAAATATATTAGCAGTTTGTAGGGGTTTTTTTTCTAATTTAGAACTCTGACAAATTTTTATTTGTGGAGAAAGTAGAAAACCTACGAAGTTTATAGGTTCCCCATGATCTTTCAGAAAAATACCTAGATTTTACTTGCTTAGCAGCTCCTGTTTTATTTTTTCCTCTTAGGGCCACAATATGAAGTAGAACAAAGACCTTAAAAAGGCTAATCAGATAGTATAAAATAACAGTTTTATATGTCTTCACTCAATTTAATTTTAGCCACCTAAAAATTAAGCCTGTAAGACTTTGTCTGTACTACCAAATTAAAGATTATCTGATCCCCAGACCTAAAATCAAAAGTAAAATGTTTGGAATCCATGATACTTAAAGCCAGTATTCCTTGTGTCAGATTTGCATGAAGATGGAAAAATGGAATAATCAAAACCAGAGTCAGGAAATGCTAAAGAGTTAACAATATGAAAAAGAGCTAAACAATGTGAAAATGAAGTGATTAGTATTGAAATGTACTTCCTGTCCTGCTTTTGTTCCGCAGCTAGTATCTACCTTATGTCTACAGCTATTACATAAACTCCTTCTGCTACTAAGGTAGAGATACGTATTTCTGTTGCTTTGTGGGTTTTGGTGGGGTTGTCTTTGAAAAAGAAAAGAAAACCTAGGCTTGACTTGAGGACGCAGGAGATACCACCCTTCCTGGCTGGCTGGAGGAGAGTCTGCTGTGGTTCTCAGATTTGTTTCCTGTCAGCAGGGAGGCTGAGTGTGCCTTCACAAAGAGCTTGCCCCAACAAATACACATTATATGGACCTAGAAGCACACAAGAAAAGGTGGACAGAACTTTTACAGGCATACCGAAAAACATAATCAGCATACAAATAAACATGAGCAACAGAAATTGGGCCAACCTTATTCCTCCTTAGGGCTATCCATTACTAAGTTTGGTATCAGAATGTATGCACACCACCACCAAGTCAGATGCCCAGCCACATTCACTGATCCTTCAAACACTGGCTTTCAGATCATC
Organism: Passerina amoena; assembly: GCA_013401095.1. Taxonomy (NCBI): domain Eukaryota; kingdom Metazoa; phylum Chordata; class Aves; order Passeriformes; family Cardinalidae; genus Passerina; species Passerina amoena. The sequence goes on from WBNP01000690.1 coordinate 2,625,075, forward strand.
CACTTTCCATGCCCAGAGCTTGGGTGTTTCACCTGGTCTCCAGCTTACAGGCTATGTCTTTCCAGATGCTGGCCTCCATCTCCTTCCCTGTTAGTCCTGAAGCTCAATAGTGAACCACTTACTGGGCCCCCAACACAAACAGAATAGAAAGTAGCTAGGAATAGAGTCTGATAAGAGGATAGGATGGATTGTGACAATCAGTTACACTAGAATATTCATTAAATCATCTTCAGTAAAAAAACTTTCTTAAATGTAAGTATTTAACGGACATACTATTCCATGTCTTTGCAATGGTGACCGGCGTTCATCTGCAATCTCTTGTTTTACACAGCAATTGTGAAGCTGTAACATATTCACTGACTTAATATTTGGTATGGGAATAGAAATGAAGTCTTTGATTCTCTCTAATTAAGATTAATTTCTGTATGACAAAAAGAAAAATCATCGTAAGAATAACCTTCAATTTCCTATGTGTGAGTGATTCCACTGCAAATTCTCTTAGGTAGCCGACTTTCCCTTCTGATTAAATGAGGTTCACTGCCTTCTGGATAAGGTGCAGTGCTCATCTGAATCTCAGGGACTTTTAAACATTACTTCTAATATGGATGAACTTAGTCTTGCAAAACTGACTGGTGTAATATACAGCTTCACAACATTCACACTCCTAGAGGGTTGACCCTGGCTGGATGTCAGGCATCCACCAAAGTCACTCTCCCACTTCCCTTCACAACTGGACAGGGAAGAGAAAATATAAGGAAGGGTTCATGGGTTGAGATAATGTCCCAAAGACGTATCACTCACCAAATACCATCATGGACAATACAGGTTTGAATTTGGGATTTTAATGAAATTTATTACTAAAAAAATCAGCAGGATATTGCTTCATCTTCACCTAGCTGTTACAAATTAGTGTTTTGAGATCACTAAAAGAATTACCAGGTAGGGTATCAGTAAAAACAGATTTAGTATAAAGTGACAACACTGACTGCTGTGGACCAGAAGAGCTCAAAGGTTCTCATTTTAAACTGCATTAATAGGCTGCAACTAGGTGGGCTTTGGTTATAATATCAAAAACTCTTTGGATCAACAAGTCTTTTGAAAAGTGTGAGCACAAGAATGTTATTCTATTCAGGTCAAAAAAAAAAAAAAAAAAAAAAAGAGGTCCGCAGGCTGTTCACAAGAAAAAAAAACAAAAACCAAACCAAACAGGAGTTCATTAGACTGCACCAGCTCGTGGGAGCAGCTGTTGTTTCCAATGTTTTCAATAAGCTCAAGAGGAGCTCAGCCCAGGTGCTGTTCATCAAGTGCCAAGGCCTAATGAGCAGTTCTCAGATGACAGAGTGAAAGGCCTGAAAAAGGGGAGTGGGAGAGGATACACCGCCGTACCTCCTTCTTAGCTCTGCCTTCTTTCTTTAGAGGTGCAGGGAGACAGGCAACAGAGGTTACAGCTGGTTCATCACACATAGTTTCTCTGCTGCTCAGGGAGAAGAGTCCTTCCCCTGCTACAGCATGGATTCCCTATGGGATCACAAATTCTGACAGCAAAGCTGCTCCAGGGTGGGCTACTCTCACCACAGGTCTGCAGATCCCTGCCAGAAATCTGCTCTGACATGTGTCTCCCAGGAGTTCACAGCCTCCTCTCCTGTTCTACTGTCGGTCCCCTCCATGGGCTGCAGTTGGATCTCTGCCTCCCCATGTTCCTCCATGGGCTGCAGGGGCACAGCTGCCTCACCGTGGTCTGCATCACAGGCTGCAGGGAAATCTCAGATCCAGAGCCTAGAGCACCTCTTTCCCCCACTTCCTCACTGCCCCACTGTCTGCAGAGTTGTTCCTTTCACGTGTTCTCACTCCACTTTTCTCTGAGAGCAATTACTTGTGCACAATAATTTATTTTTCTTCTTCTTAAATATCTTATCATAGAGGTGTTTTCATCATCTCTGATTATCTCCAGCTTTGGCCAGCAGCACATCCACCTTGGATCTGGCTGGCATTGGTTCTGCTGGACATGGAGGAAACTATTAGCACCTTCTGTAGAGGAAAACCTGGCCATGCAAACCCAATGCATTCTCAAAGTCTGTCACTAGTTAACATATCTTAAAACATAAAGAGGCACAGGAGACAGATGCTTCTACCTACCAGTTCTGTCAGTTAATTCTAAATAATATTATGAAGGTGGCTTTCGAGACCATGTGCCAAATTTTTCTAAATGCCTGCTTCAAAGGGCAACTCATGTCCTTTAAAAATCAAGAAGTGGAAAAGATGCTTTACAACTTGTAACTCTAAGGTAAACTACATGGTACAAAAGACAACACCTGGATTAAACACAAATGTGACAATCTTTAGATATATTGTATAGAAATAGAATCACAGGGAAAAAATAGCCTGGTGGTTAAAGTCCTTTTCTGTTGATCATTATAAATGTACTCTCAGAAAATGCGAACTATTTAAAAGTTGAAGCTGACCTGTAAAACCAATATCAAAAGCAACAGCAACAACAGAAGATCAACGCTTTTAAAAATGTTATGATTCCTTCTTAAGTATTAGTTGATGAGCTTTCTGTTTGTATGTGTATATAAATATTATTATAAAAAAATCTCTTCCAGGAAAGATAATGAAGGTGGTCCACTAACAATGACTGATGTCTTATCACACAGAATAAATTCATGTGTTTTCTGAGTAATCTTTTCTCTTGCATGTCATTATTTTAGATACAGCTCATTCTGAATCTCCTTTGTTGTTGGTAGTTGTCATTTTTACAGACTTACTTTAAGTTCCCTAGAAATGCGTCTCAAATACTCTTTCTTCATCAGACAATACTTCACCTCACCCACTATGAAATCTTTTGATTCAGTCATCCTGAAATATAATAAAATCTTTCTTCATTCCTTTCCTACTCTCTATTTTATCATAACAAGCCCAACTGGCTTCAACATATGTAAGCCTTTTCACTCCAGGATATCGTGTCAGTGACTGACAAAAAGGCTTCAAAGAGTAAAAGAACAGTTTCTCACTTCAACTTAAATAGCAACAACTGAAATGAAAAAAATACTGTGTGAAGTGATAAAAAAAAAATCCACTTATGCACATAGCCTCTGGATACTTGCCTTTTACATTTTTTTCCTCATCTGAGTTAATCACATTTCTATTTGGAAAAGAAAAAACAACCCATACTGTTTTTCTGTGACACTGTCTCATTGGCTCAGTCTTTTCTCTCTGTCACATATAGACTTATTAATTAATTCACATCTATATACATATTAGTTTCTGTACTTCTTATTTCTTAATTCAAAAATGCTGAGGTTCTGCAGTTTTCTTTGATACTAGTTTTAGTCTTGAGGAAAAAAAAATCCCGTTTTCCAGATTAAACAGAGAGGTATATTCAAATTAACCATTTTCCATGGATCTATCAAACACTTTTAATAAGATATCCATGCTTATGTCTGTTGCTGTTTCATTTTGTGTTAATCTTGACCTAACAGGTTCTGTTTGATTTAATTCTATGCAGTCAGAACAATATCATTACTTTAAAAAAAGACATATAAAATATAAATTTTCTCATTTCTTTTATGAAGGAAAAGATTTTGTGCATTTCCGCCCCCTTTGACTGGTTTACTACTCTGGAGAGGAAGGAAACCATAGCTTGCACTTACTACTTTGAATCCCATTTTCCCCCACTTTTGGAGGTATACTTTCTGATCAAACTGTTATTTCCATATCTTTCTTACCTACTTACTCATTATATTTATTTGAAGCTGAAAGTTAACCTGTCCTGATCTGAACTGAAATATAAAATGTATCATGATATTTTATTTTTTCTGAATTTTATATCCAAATTTGGTTAATTTCATCCATTTTTGTGCTTCACAGACACAGAATTAGTCACTTAGTTAATATCACTTCACCATGTTTACATAACTATACTTTGCAAAGGGTACTTATAATGGTATTGTATATACAATTTTTCAGGAAAACTCCTAAATTTTTTGTCCAGCAATAGTCTTCAATTTTCCTTAAGGCATATTTAAAATAATAAAATTAACCTTTATCTTTTATTTGTCATTTTTAAAAGGGGAAATAGTTCTTATTTATAACTTATTCTGTAGAAAACCAAGGTACATTCCTTACACTTTCATCTGACAGAAAGAAACTTCCATTGCCAAGGTCAAACTATAGTAAATTGAAAATATGTTATGAACCTTGAAAACCAGAATATTATTAAAATTCAAGTAACCTTCCAAAATGCAGGGGTATTATCACTCATCTCTATTATAAAACAGTTTTGATTAACAGGTTAAAGTAAGATGAAATGAGAAGTTCAGAGGTGTAATCATGTAATTATACTATGGTAGATGAGGTTTTGAAAGATTATGACTTTGTCTCACACATTTAGGTAGCTTATGTGTTGCAGAATGCCTCACACTGCTGCAATTTGTGGTCAATATTAAAGATCTTTGTGGGCTATTTCAGAGAGAAACAGCATAAAGCATAATTTATCCAAACTCAGAATTCTGGACTACTTAATTAAAGATGTTGAGTGCAAAGAAAATTTCTTCACTTAATTATTCTGAGCTACCTATTCAGACATTAGATATGCCCTAAAATGGTAATTTTAGGCTCCAAAATTTTGATAAATGTTCAGATTTCTACATTTAATACTTTAACACACTAGCCTTTAGATTTTGTTTAGCAAAGTATACAGCTGACACAGTAATTAGCTACTTCCTTATATCACTTTATTCTCTTTACCTACACTCAGATGAGCAAAATAAGGAAAATACCTAATGTTTTTCTAGTTACTTTTCTCCTTCATAAAGGTGCTAAAAAATAATAATTTAAAGCTTTAAAACTTTAAAAATGTTGTTAAGGGTAACAAAATAAAGGAAAAGTCAAACCCCTGATTTAGTTTCCATACCTCTTCCCGCTTGATGCTGTATTGTTTGAATATATGTATAATTTTTTAAATAAAATATATTTGGGAGAATGTAGTAATGTAACAATTGGAGTACCTTTTGATGCAGCTCTAATTTATTACTTCATACTCATACATATTGCAAGAATTACTAATTATATTGATTTAATACTAGACCACAGGATCGGGCAGATATGACAGTGCACTTGTCAGCACACCAGTAGTCAAGCAAGGACTGGCCTGTGGCCTCTTGCAAGAGCTCAACCCACACAAAATTTCCCCCTAGGATTTAAGACAAGTGATTGATATTGTTGCAAGGTCACTGCCCATATTTGAAACATCCTGGAGATGGGGGGACATTCTCATGACAGAAAAAGAACAAATGTCATCTACAACAAGAGCCCAAAAGAAGACATGGGAAACAACAGCCCATTAGTTTTACTTCATTCCCTGGAAAAGTATTGTAAGGAGTCTTCCTAAAAACTATTCCAAATCAAATTATTCAGGTGATAGGGAAAAGGGAGCACTGTTTTACTGAAGGCAAATTATGCCTAATTAACCCGATTTGTCAGGAGATTATGGATGTTGTTTACCTGGACTTCAGCAAAATGTTCAACACTGCTTCCCACAGCCTGGACAAATTGGCAAGGCACAGATTGGATGACTGGACAGTGATAGATTGACAAAGTACAAGATTCTGCAGCTGGGAGGTCATAACCAAGGAGCCCCCTGCAGGCTGGATCTGTGTGTCTGTGTGTCTTGCTGAGAGGGACCTGGGGCTCCCGGTGAACCAGGTGAACATGGGTCAGCGAGTGTGATACTGCAGCAACAAAAGGCAAGCCAGACCATGGGCTATATCTACAAGGGTATTACTGGCAGAGAGAGAGACTCAGTGCTTGTCAGGCCACAGCTAAATTACCATCTCCAATTCTGGTCCCCCCAGTTCAAGAAAGATGGAGACAGCCTTCAGAGGTTACAAAGGAGGGCTGAGAAGATTAACAAAAGGCTGGAGATCCCTCTGGGGAGGAAAGACTGAAGGAACTACAGCATTTCACCTCACAGGAGAGAAACTTCAAAGGGAACCAGTACTTGAAGCTTTCCTACAAAGAGGATGGAGGCTCTCTTTTCAAAAGGAGACACATAGAGAGGACAATGGGTGATGGGTATAAGTTGCACTTGGAGAAGTTTCAGCTTGATAAGAAGTTTACAGTAAGAGGACAGCAATTTACTTGGCCTTCCAAGGGATTTGTCAGAGCGTTGCATTTCAAAATGCAACTGGACAGGGAGCTAGGTGATCTTATGTTGGCTCCTTTTCCAGCAAAATATTCTATAGACAGTCTCTTGAGGTTCCTTCCAACATGAGCTATCCTATGATTCTGTGATTCAATGAAGCAGAAACAAAAGAAACCCAGGCATTTCTAGAAGACAAAGTATTTCACTTAAGTGCTTATTTCTTACAAATAATCACACTGAAGAGACCTAGAGCCATTTCTCAAATTTGGGGGGTCTGGGGCTTTGTTGTGAGGGTTTTTGTTTGTTTTGTTTTTAGTTTTTTTGGTTTTGGGGTTTTTTTGGTTGTTGTTATTTTGGTTTGGTTGGGGTTTTTTGTTTTTTGTTTAATTTCAGGAGATATCTCCTCTTGTGGTATTAAACTCCTTTACATTTTTTATTTAGTGGACAAATAGGAGAATCCTAAAGGAACTTCTTAAGCTGATCACATGTTTACTTTTGAAAGGCCAGATTGTTATCAAGGTTTCATAAATATATGTCATCTGGAAAGCCACGCCAAGACATGCAATGTCATTGAAAGGCCTTAGCCCCACCGCGCTGCTGCTTGAAGGAGTATCACCCCACCATATGTCCCATGTCTCTGGGCCACTCTTGTGCCTGTGTCCGATGCCTTGGGATTCCCCAGGTGGACCTGCTTTTTTTTGTGGGCAGATGGAGTCAGCTTGTGCTCTCCTGCAGGAGGAACTGTAGGCATCTGTGTTTGCTCAATTCTCAGGCTGAATATCACCTACGTGAATCTATGCTCCAACCAACCTCAGGTTTATTAAGTCATTTATTTATGTATGTATTTTTTCCTATCTCTAGGCTTTTGACTGGTAAAATTTCCATAACCTTGTTTCAATTTTACATGAATAAAAATAGACATGCAAATTTAATACATAGTATATGTTGTAAGAGTACCTGAAGAGAGTACCTGAAACCAATCATTACTAAGGAATATTTATTAATTACTTCTATTTATATCTTAAGCTTAAAAAACAATAAATATGCTATGGTGATAGAGATGGCTTATATAATACATGAAGATAGTATAATATTAAATAGAATTAGAATGATTATTAAGTTTCTTTAAAAATGCTCTTTTTTTCTTCTGGGTTTACTCTATATTTTCTACTTTTTTTTCATGATGAAACAAAGGAAAAATCTTAGATGATGTATTGAGCAGGTGCTGTGAAAAATGAAATCAAAATATATAATGTTATTTAATAAATATGAAACCGTGTTGCTTTGAGATTTGCCAGATGTTCCTGATATATTTAATTTAACAAATTCTATTATACTGATTGCCTGTGGTATTAAGCTTTGGAGAATCACAGTATTTGCCAGAGTTCAGTCCCTTAGGCGAATGTTTAAAGGGGAAAAGAAAATATTAGATCCAACATGATCTAAGCTGAAGAAAAGATCCTAGAATAAGGTAATGAGTGAACAGAAGTTTCAAGAATGTCTTTGGTGACAGCACAAAAGGTCTATTTCTTAAAAACTATCTAATAGGAATCATGCATCTGTGCATCTGTGCACAAGCACATGCTTGCTGGGGCAAGAATAATATCCCATAGTTCTGCTTTTCATCCTTTTTATCACTTTGAATACAATTTAAAGATTACTGGTGCAATAAATACATTATTACTTTAATAATTTTTTCCTTTTTTTAATGCATTATTGCTAACGTCTGAAATTTTTAATATGCCTGAAATTACAGTATGAAATTTAATTGAATGCATCTTGCAATAGTACTGTTATTTACTATTACAATAGCTAATTGCACACTAAATACTGCATCAATGTGCTTGAAAAAAGGGACAATATTTTATTTTTTTTCCAAAGTATTTATGAAAAGAATTTCAAGTATTACAGGGAACTATTGAGTTATGAATGCAGATAACAATAAGGGCTTTCACAACAGACCTAGGTCAAACCACTTTCATGCAAGTTTTATCAAGTCAATAGCTAACAAGCAAACAGAAATAAGTTTCATTCAAAATCTATTGCAATTTGTGTTACATCAGTGTTAGTAATGTTCATTCTCTCTATCGAATCAGGTATTTAGCAACAATTCTAGGCATATCCCTTTTGTAATGACAGGTAGGACCTATGACAAACTGTGCTGCGCATATACAGTTTATCTCCTGAACTATTCCTTTAAAATATCTTATATGTATTAGCCCTAATTTTTTGCCTTATTCTTCAGTTTAATACCAATTTAAACCACACTTGGAAATGTTCGGTGACATTTACATTATTGCTCTCAGTTTCTTGAAACAGAAAGTTAACTTTCAATAGGATTCATAGAGCAATGATCCAGAACCAAATATTCACATTAAAGTTTAAAGGAGTTAAGAGCAAATTATATGTTCTTTTTGCTACTTTATTTTAAAGGAAAAAATCTTCAGCTGATCAGAAATAACATAAAATGCAGTACGCCAATAATTTTTAGGATATATATTCAGCATGGAAGAAATAAATACAGAAGAAGAATTTTAAAAACCCAAACAGACACCTTCATAAAACTAATCTGTCTTACTTTGATGACACTTTAGAAGTGTCTTGTGTTCATGTTTTTAAAGTGTTTTTGTTGCATAAAAAGTTTTAATAAATATCTTCCAAAATCCTATATCAGCTTACATCTTAGTAAAATTAAAAAATGTTATTTAAACATATCATTAGGTAAAGTATTTTTGTATACATTAACATTGTACTATTGCTACAAAATTCATTCTTTCTCCAAAAACAAAGTGGGCAAAACAGTCCAAATGCAATTAGTGAAAGGTTAAAAAGTGCTACAATGTGACTATTTATTTGGTTATTTATTCTGCATAGCTCAAAATTCAGGTCAGAAACAGCTGTACACAAGCTCCTGGTGTGGAAAATCAAGTCAGGTCTGAATGCAATTAGTAATTCAATTGAATCCGTTGGATTGACTTTTTTCATTTCAACTACCCTCTTATTCCTGATGGAAAGTTCTTTTCTTGACACAGATGAATTTTCCTTCAAATATCTTTGAAATATAGGACTATTATGTAAATCCAAAGCAATAAAGAATGACAGAAGATACTAGGAAAACATTTAGCACAAAGCCAGCTATGGAAATGTATGTGAAAGTGTATAGATGAATGATTTATGTTTTAATTGGGAGAGGAAAAAAAGAACTTCTAGGAAAACCTTAGATATTCATCACTTCATGTAATATTTCTAATATCAGCTGGCAAGAGTGATATTGATTTCTGCCACTAAAATCACAACTACAACTGCAAATCACTGCATAAGTAATAAGACAAATGTATTTTGGTGTACATTTTGAAAGTCTCGCAAAGTACAAAAAAAATGTTGTGATAAAAAATGAAAGCACTCAACTGAATTTTTTCCTAAAATACATCACTGTATGCATCTTTTAATAATACACAAGGGAAATCTCCAGAGGGCAGGTGATGAAAGTTTGTCTTGATTAGTTTCTTTTAATGCATATGTAACAACTTCAGAAAACCAATAAAGGTTAAATACATGTATATTGCTAGAACTTTGAAGAACTTCAGCCAGATGTTTTTCAGCATTTCTTCATGAAGAGACAGGGAGAAAATATTTAATTTTCTTTTTTTTTTTTTTTGTTTCCCCTTTAAATTCGAAAGAAAACAATAGAAATATTCAAACAAATAAATTCCAATTATTTTCTGAATATACAGGAGATAGTTTTGAGAATGCAGTATTAGCTTACATTCATATTTCTCCCATCAAAGACAATTAATTGTAGTGCTTTTAAAGAGATCTGAGGATAGAAAGTGCTCTGGAATACATTTACTCCTTATTTAAACAGTTAAAACTGTAAAACCTAAAGAAAAAAGCTGTTCATCAATAAACATTTTCAAAATACTTCCATTATTTGGATTCTTTTTCTGAAATGCTGCCTTCTTGCATGTATTTTTTGTTTTCAATGTCTGTTTCTTTTTTCTTATATTTTACTCCAGCTTTTACTTCTAAATTCAAGAAAACTTGTTTAATGCTGAGTATGTAGCAGCAATGTTATTCAGATGTGGTCAGTTCACCAATGAAGAGGCATTCAAAGGCAGAGCGAGCACTCCTCTGACGGGACTATGACCCAGGAATAAGACCTTGCTTGAGCTGGTACAGCTCTGAAACTACTGCAGCCTGTGGAGAACCATTCCTGGAGCACAGGAAAAATTCGAAAAGGAAGAAGAGGAAAAAAGAAACTGTGTCCTGACCCCAGCCCACTGTGCTGCAGATACTGAGAGAGTTGTTTGCAGTGAAGCAGAAACTGGGAGTGAAGCTAAGCCTGGAAAAGTGGCAAAAATATGTGTTTTATTGTTTGTTTTCTTTGTTTCCCAATACTCAAATCACTCATTATTTACGGTAATTGACAATAAATTAAATTATTTTTCTCTTTTCCCATAACAGCAATGTGTTCTAAGTGGCAAGTGTTCTCTCTGTTTTATGTCCAAATAAATGTTTTTTCATGTCAGTCTCCTGTTGAGGAGGACAAGCAGGAGAATGGCGAATGGAATACTTCAGTGGAAATTTGAGCCTGCTATGAGTGAGACTGAACAGATGAGGAAAGTAAAGGAAAGTTAAAGTCAGTTCCCCAAAAACCCTCATAAACATCATTAGGAAAAAGACTAAAAGTCAAAGCAAATGCAAATCAGGATTTCACTGTGTAAAAGCAAGAAGGATGAGGCTTATAAAAATTAATAAAAGCATAAGAACACAAGACCTTTGGATATAAGAAAGACACTGAGATACAGAGGTGAAAAAACAGGACAGGGTAGGATCAGTCTCTGAATCTTTTCTTTTAGTGGGATTATTCATGTTTTCCATATCAGTGACCTTTTATAAGCATTAAGTTATGTTTGTATTTGACAGAAGGTAAAGATGAGGAGCAGGCTCCAGCCCGGCAAATATCACTATATTGTTACTGGTAAGAGGCCAGAGACGTGACACTGGCTGACACCACAAGGTCTCTGGATTTACTCGGGCTTGTACTGCACTGAGCTGGCTCCGGACTGTAGCAGTTCTCATGCACTGTACATGGTATGATGGTATGGATGTAGTTGTGTATTTTCGGTATCAAATTCTGTCTCTGGTTAATAACAGTGCATCAATAGCCCCAGGCTGATTCTGGAGGAGACTACTTTGTGCCTTCAGATGGATCCCATGGGAGGGAAGATTAGTGTTGCAGGAATCATTTAAAAAGAAAAGCAAGATGAATATAGGACTAGGGAAGAAAATTCTACTACTGTGGGCATAAAATTCCTCCCAGCAAGGAAATGGCAGTGCTGCTGAATCAGAAATTCCTGCATCCACATAAAAAAAAAAAAAAAAACAAACATGTTTGTGTATCAAATACCCTTTTACTCATAATCTTATTTTAGGATTCTTAAAGTAACAAAATCCACTAGTAGATTGTTTAAGGTATGTAAAATCTCTGTCAAACAAAGAAACATACAAACCAACCCTCTAGAAGCATGGTTAATTTATTGGGAGATCACACCAAATTTTCTATAAACCATTACATGTCAGTATGTATATGTTTATATATATATATATCCATAAAAACTGAATTATTTCATCTAAGGGAAAAAAATTAACTCTTCCATGTTGTTCTTATGACTAGCTCACATAGTAAACACAGAAAAGCTGCTAAAAGTGTCTTTTTTTATTCATTTTTGAAATGTATAACTGATTAATATTAATCCTATTGATTATGTGCACCTATTTATAGCTTTATTTTATGAACTAAATTGTGCTAAAGTTACATAAAAATAGTTGTCTAGTAATGGTTCTGTCAATAATTGAATGCTTGGAACTGTCCATGGGAAATCATTGCTGATTATTGAAAGCAGACTCTATTGAATTTTACTCTCCCAGTGGATTTCTGAGCCTGTGAAATTTGTTTCTCTTTCATGAAAAAATCAAGATGATTTGGAAATTCCAAAATCTGTTTTTATTTCTTAATGGCTAGGACTTTTGGGTTTGAAATATACGGTCTGTGAAAAATATTTCATCCTTTTGGATGAGATGAAACTAAAGCTTGAGTAAAAATTTTGAGACTGAATTTTCTGAAGCTGTCATAACCATAAGTATTATATCATTATGCTTGATCTTGTATTGATGTATGAAGTGTATAATTCAAGATGCAAAATCTTTTTCAAGCGCAATAATTACAAAAATATTTTTCTTCTTCTTATCACATTTTTTCTTTATTCAGACTTATTTCTGAAGTATTTAGATAGGGGATTTAAATCATATAATATTCTTTAGGCTTAATTAGGTTATCTGAGAGTCAGATGGATGTTTTGCTATCTGAAAGTAACTGATCTAACAGTCAAAACTATAGGCAACTGTTCAACAAAAACCAGAAGACCCAGTTATGATTTGAAAGATTCAAAAGAGGATAGGGCATAAAAGGCTTCATAAAGTTTACCATATGCATTGAGCAGCAGTAGAAATCATTAAGAACATTTCTAGTGTACTTCAAATAAAAAAGATACATTTTTAAAGGAAGTAGCTTTCCTATCAAGTTCTGGTTTGAACATTAATATTTTCAAACTTTGTTATTAATAATATCTCCTCTGAGAAGAAAAGGGAAAAAGGTTTCAGAGAGTATTTGGCTAAGTTCAAGATCTTTCTGCACGCTCATGAATTCAGTGAGATTTTCAACAAACGAAGGCATTCCTGTTCTGTTTTTGTAGCATCAGTGACTATAGATTTTACCTCTGTTCTTTTCCCACGTATTTTATTTACATTATACCATTTATCATCTGCTGTGCCTGGAACATACTAAATTAGTCAGGTTTTTTACTACAGTTAGAAGATTGTGTTGATATATGACTTGTAGCTGATAGTTCAATTTTGGATAATTTTAATTCTTCATAATTTTAAATTATAGTTTATGACATCCAAGACCCCATTTTAAATGCTGGTGTGATAAATATTTTCAATAGAGTGTTCTTGCCTCATTCCATTTCCTCCTTTCTCTTTCAGTGACAATGTCACAGGTTTTCTCCTTCAAATTTAATCTCTTTTGTCTTTCAGGCAAAGATAAAACAATCTGTATTGGTGATCAATTACTAATCACAGAATAAAATCTAATGGGTTGACTTTACAATAGGAACACTGCCAGCTTTTATTGCTTGTGTCTAAAGCAAACCTAAGGAAACAAGGAATAAAAGGCACATTCTGTTATAAGTCCAAAAGAGCAAGCACATAATGAATAGATCGATAGAATAATGAATAGACTCAGAAAAGGATGAAATAGAGGGTAAGTTAGTCTCACGATTAGTAAGCAGATGACAGTTCCTAACAGCATCTCTAAACTAAACACATAGTATAATTTTAAAGGAACAATCTGATAGCTGAACTAACATAAACATAAAAAGAACAAAAGTAATGGCTTAAGTGACTGAGGACATGGGATGAGAATACTTAAAGTTGACTAAACCCACAGATGATACTTCAGATTATAAACATCTTTTATATGATTGATGAGAAGTACAGTAGAGAATATTTAATATGATTTTATAATTTTAAAAATTGTAGGCTTATTTGTAGTGTAATAAAACTGGTCATTCTAGAAAACTAAGCATACTCCACAGATCAAATATGAAAAAGTAGCTCCACAAATTCAATAGAATTCCAGCTAATTTGCCACTTTTAAACACTTATTTTTCTTATGCATATCTTGCATATAATTATAGATTGAATTCCTGAAGTTTTGTATTTTGGTTTGCTTTTATTAATATACATTTAATACTAAATGTACTTATTCATACATCATGCAAGTATTTTCAGAGTGATTTGGCCATTATTGATAGGATTTTAAACTCATGCTGAACTGTATTTCCTTCATTAAAAAATATCTTTTTCTTTTGTGTTATCATAGATTTCTAACTCTTGGAGAATTTCTTTATTCTTAACCATAAAAGGGAAAAGAATTTGTTTTACCTATGGTGAAATTAATACAGCAGAAAAAAAAATTATGTGATGTTTTTGTGTTAATATTTTACATGGATCATGGTGGAATAGCACCACACAGCCTATATTCGATGAAGCAGTTTTTTATGAAAGAGCATAATACATCAGAAAGAAACATTTCTGTCAACTGCACAGCTGCTTTCTTTCTATTCCAAAGAGAACTTTCATTTGTATTGCTTGTCCCTCAAACATAGCACTCTCATGGCTCACATCTCTGTACACGGGGTGTTAATTCTGCAGATATGGGACTCCTTCATAAACCAGTACTCTCCCTGTTGTGTCCAGCTGTATGAATTTGCCTTCTCTCTGGCTTCTTTGCTCTGCCATCATTCTGCTTCTATTGTTTGCTCTCTGTTTTTCTGGCCTTTGTCCTTTCTTATTTGCCTGAAGAGAAAGGTTGGTCAACACTGCAGGTAATTTTAGATTCATTTTTTGAAACCTCAGACCCCATATTCCCAAACTGGTATTACAATTATCTCAAGTCAGCAGTATGTGGCAGAATGTGCAGCTTGCTGTATACCTTTTCCAGTGCCTATAGGCAGACAAATTTCCAGTGCTTGCTGTGTGTCCCTGTCAATAACTGCAGGCAGGCAGAGTCAGAATGTATGGGCTGATTTTGGCTGGGGGAGAGCTAATTTTCTTCACAGTGGCTGGTATGGGGCTGTGTTTTGGATGTGTGCTGAACCCAAGGTTGATAATACAGAGATGTATTTGTTATTGCTGAGCAGGGCTTACACAGAGCCAAGGCCTTTTCAGCTTTTCCTGCAGCCACACCAGCAAAGGGCAGGCTGGGGGTGCATGGGATGCTGGGAGAAGACCCCAGTTGGGACAGGTGGGACAGGTGGGACAGGTGACCCCAGTTGACCAAAGGGATAAACCAGACCATGTGACATCTTGTTCAATATATAAAGTGGGGAAAGAAGGAAGCAGGACAGATGTTTGGAGTGATGATGTTTGTCTTCCCAAATCACCATAACCTGTGATGGGTCTCTGCTTTCCTGGAAATGGCTGAACGGCTTCCTGGCCATGGGAAGTAGTGAATTAATTCCTTGCTTTGCTTTGCTTGTGTGCTGCTTTTGCTTTTCCTACTAAACTGTCTTTATCTCAACCAATGAGTTTTCTGACTTTTACCCTACAGGTTCTCTCCCTAGACCCCTCCCACTAGTGTGGGAGTGAGCAGTTGGCTGCCCAGAGCTTGGTTGTTGGCTGGGGTTAAACCATGAGAATATGTTATACTTTCTTCTTTGTGTATTCATGTTGATCTTTACACTTATATATAACTTAGGGTTGAGTTAACCATGTATCTGCCAAATGTTGAGTATTTCTGTCTTTGAACAAGTCAGTCAGAAATTCACAGATTTTGGGTGGGGCCAAACAGTAACTCAAAGGCATGTCATGGTATTTGAATTCTATCAGAAAGCAAACAAACAAAAATACACAATAAAAATCAACTCTGTACAGCCTCCAAATTTAGAGAGAGATTCCCAGTAAAACTGAATATCATGTGGAATGGAGACAATCAATGTTGAAGTAGTAGATTATTATTGGAGTAGTGTAGAATGGAGACAAGCAATACAAATGTTTTCAATCTGTTTTGAGGCCTGCAGATGTACCAAAGGAAACCAAAATGAGAACATGAGCAAAAAAAGGGAAATATAGGATAAGCTTTCCACAACATAACAGAGAAATATTTTGAAGGATAATTTCTATTTCCTGACTGGAACTGTGTGAAGCTTTTGGACAAGCCACATTTTTTGCACATGCCGATTCTCATCAGACACCATTTGTTCTGTCGCTTTTACCAATGGAAGTGGTCACACAAAATAGTGTGCAGAGCTCACCATGGCTCCCTTCCATCTGTGCCTGGTCACGACCATGTTCCATACTGTTCCACAGTGATGCCTTGCTCTGTGCTGTCATGGCAGCTCCTACTTCACAACAGGTTTTTTTCTTCAACACCAAATTTATTAAAAAAGAACCTGTGAAACAATTTTAACTAAAGGAGAACTTAAACTCACTTTCACCATATATTGTTACACTGTCTAACTATGTACCTAAGAAAAGGCCACTACAGTATCTTGAGCAAATATTTGGTTTAAAAAAGGATATGCTTTTAATAAGTTTTATAGGAAACATTTTATGACTCAGTTTTCCTATTTTAGGTTTCAGTATGCTGTGATTTGACAGTCATGTACATATAAATAGTGAATGCAGTACGTACCACAAGTAGATAAATCTTCCTGTTGAGGCTTTTAACTCATCCTGCCCTGTCCCCCACCTGTATGCAAAAATGAAGTGTCTAATTTAGGAATTTCTGTTCATTACACAGCTGAAATTGTGTTGCAAACTAGAAACCTAAATTAAGCAAAGTAGACACTTTTGTAGAATTCACAATCCAATACCCCAATTAATGTTCCCAAGTTGTGCTTTTTTCTTTAGGAATCTCCAAAAGATTAAATTACTCATCTATTGGAATTAAATACCAATATAGCCAGATGGAACATGCCTGGGCTCATCTGGCCCTTGTTGCTTGACCAGAGGCGGCAGCTGAGGTGGTTTCACCTCAGAGACACTCCTGGCTGGCTGGATGCTGCAGCTGGGCGCTTGGGACAAGTCCAGGCATGCAGGAGCTCAGGTTTACCTCTGGTGGAAAGGATTCAAG
The DNA here is from genome assembly GCA_013401095.1 of Passerina amoena. Taxonomy (NCBI): domain Eukaryota; kingdom Metazoa; phylum Chordata; class Aves; order Passeriformes; family Cardinalidae; genus Passerina; species Passerina amoena. The sequence continues at coordinate 2,641,916 of WBNP01000690.1, forward strand.
GCAGGGTGAAGGAAAGAGGAGTCGGGTTCTGCTGGAGGGTTTAGATCCAGAGCTTTATTCCTGGCACACAGGCCTCTGAATGCAGCAACAGCTCCAACAGAACAGAGAACCGCATGGTTGCAGTGTCCTTTAACCCCAGGGAGAGGGGGAGGGAAGGGCTAGGGATCCCAAGGGGGAAGTCTCAGGGGACAAATGACACCTGGATGGCCCAGTGTCCCCAGGGCTGAGAGGCATCTTTTGAACTTGGCCAATCACATGACACCCTTTCTGGAATGCAAGACTGATGGACAGCACTCAGCAAGGGGCAAGGGAGGGGAAGGAAGAGGTTGTTGGCACACCTGGGGAAAGAACCGGGATAACTGAGACAGGCTATTACAACACTCATCTGGCTGAACATGTGCCAGCAGGGTGCCCAGGTGGCCAAGAAGGCCACTGATATTTTTATCAGCACTGGTGTGGCCAGCAGAACTAAGGCAGTGATTGTCCATTTGCACTCGGTGCTGGTGAGGCCATACTTCAAGTTCTGTGTCCATTTCTGGGCCCCTCACCTCAAGAAAGCCATTGAGGGGCTGGAGCATCCTGAGAAGAAGGGCACTGGAGCTGCTGAAGGGTGTAGAGTGTGGGTCCTATGAGGAGCAGCTGAAGGAGCTGGGGGTGTTTAGCCTAGAGAAGAGGAGGCTCAGGGAGACCTTATTGCTCTCTACAACTCCCTGAAGGAAGGAAGGATGTAATGAGGTGGGGATTGGCCTCTTCTCCCAGGCAACCTGCAACAGGGTGAGAGGGACAGGCCTCAAGCTGCAGCAAGGGAAGTTCAGGTTGGACATAAGGAAGAATATATTCACTTAAAGGGAATTCTCAGGGAAGAGGTGAAGCCTCCATTCCTGGAAGTGTTCAAGAAACATATGACTTAGTGCTGTGGTTTAATTGACATGATGGTGTTCAGATAAAGGCTGGGCTTTATGATCTTGGAGGTCTTTTGTGACTTTAATGGTTCAATGATTCTATATTTCTACAATTTTGGCTAGCCACACAGGTTAAAATTATAGGTGCTATTAGATTAAACTTTTCAGTTTATTTTCATATTTTTAGTTTTCTTCAAAGAGAGTTAAAATACATTCAAAATTTCATGACATCTGAAACTAAAACAGTGTGTCATTTTGCATCTGAGCAGCTAGATTCAATGGAAAGATCACCTCTTTCCTCCAATCACTTAATTGCTGGTTTTAAATCTACAGAGAGATAACTTTAAATGAAAGTATTGAAAGTGTTATTTTTCTATTTTGTGCTTCAGTTTTACAGAACTTAGATCCAGTTCAGGCAATACCTTAAATCATCGGATTTTTTTATATTCAGATGTTGAATATTACTTCATACATATGCAAAATCAGTAGCCTATGCTTGAACATACATATATAACTGTATCAATGTGAGTGAGCATATATTTACATTTAGATTTACATTGATATGGTAGAAATGATAGTACTTCCAGAAGCTTTGAAGTCTGTTTCCACCATCTGCCCTTTTCAAGCATGTGCCTGCTCCTTGTAGTAGAATAAACTCAGTATTAGCAACAGTAATATTCACATTTGCCTTCATTGCTAAACTAGCTTTTTAATCAGGTCTTAAATGTATACAGACCTTCAGGTTTTTCATGGGATGCCTATAAAGTGATTTCCTCTGATTACATCATATCCTGTAACAATTTGGCAGGATGGCATTGAATTTTTATGTGATTGTTAAATTGCTTAAGCAGCCATTGTTCTTATTTTTATTCCATTATAATTTTTTATGCATTTTTCCTAAAAAGTTTATTTTTCAAGCAAGGAAATACTGTAGTCCTTCAAGAAACTACTGATTTAGTACAGACAGGCATTTCATGCAGGACAATGCCAACATCATCTAACTATATAATTTAATACAAGGTATCTAGTGTAAAGACACCAGTGTTGTAAAAGTCTCCCAGAGGAAAAAAGAAAAAAAAAAAAAAAACAAGCAAGAAGAAAACCTGCATATTTAATTTATGAATATAAAAATATTACTTTATAAATTTTCCTGGAAATAATGCAGTTGATTCTTTTGATTCATTTTAGCTTTCATGACAAAGTTATTAATATTATGCACAGATAGAATTAATCATAGCCTTGAAATATTTATTTGTATAAATATATATAAATGTAGAGTACCAGAATTACTGGATATCACTAACTAGAAAAACACCAAATTATGGATATTCTGGTAAAATTGCAAATAGTTTTGATAAAACAATTTTTTCACATGAAGATGAAGTATGTTTGTCTAAACGATCAACTTTTTTTCCAGATACAGCTGTCACAGATTCAGCACAGTAGTTTCTCCTTGCTACATATCATCTTGATATTTGAAAGTCCCACCACCCCTTGCTCTCAGAAAATTTACTCCACTCCAGCCAAAACCAGCAGAGTTTGCCAATGTCATTCACTCTTTTTAATCTATTGTGCAAATAAGAACATAAAGAAGCTGAAATTGCCAATTATTTTGTTTATTTGTGTTTTCCCTTAAGCACTTTATACCAAGCATGCTTGTGAGAGTAATTGTTAAGTTACATGTACTTTCTTAGTCTTGAAAGATAACTAAGCTGAATGATTCCCTTTATGTGGATAAATTTCAGCTAATGGAACTCCAGCTAAAGGACTCATTATAAAAAGAATTAATCCACAATATCCTTCTAAGAAAAAAAAAAACCAATCAGCCAAGCAAACAAAAAAACCTACCAAGAGCAAGAAGAAATCCAGACTAAAGAAAGAATTATATCATTAATGCCTTGTAATAAAAATGGTTATTCCCTCGTTCTGTTTCCTGTGTTTACTACCATCTGATTTCAGAACAGCTATCAGATAAGTTCACATCAATTTGCATTCAACATCAAGGACAGTGTCAGAAACTGCAGATGTGATACCCAGCAGAAGAACAGAATGAGACATGAATCTATAGAGATAGATCTGCCAAAAACCTCAGCAATGACTATTCAAAAGTGCAACCAAAAGCTGAGTTGACAATTATAATGTTGCAAACAAATCTTCTTTGCAAAGGGGAGTCATTCCATAGGGTAAAAATGGCAGACAGGAGGAATTATCTTTCTCTCTCAATTTCTTCCTATATTTCATACTTTCTTTCTCTCTTTCTTTATCTCTCTTTCTTTCTTTATCTCTTTCTTTCTCTTTCTTTCTCTCTTTCTCCCTCTATTTCTTTCTCTCTTTTTATCTCTCTCTTTCTTTCTCTCCTTTTCTGTCTCTCTTTTTCTCTCTCTCTTTCTCTCTTTCTTTCTCTATTTTTTCTTTCTATTTTCTCTCTATTTCACTCTTTCTTTTTTTCTGTTTCTTTCTTTTGTTAACTCTTTCTTTCTCTCTTTTATTCTTTCTTTCTTTCTCTCTTTCTCTGTCTTTCCTTGTCACTGTCTCTTTCCTTCTCCTTTTTGGTCTTTCTTTCTCTCTTTCCTTCATATTTTTTTTCATTGTCTTTCTCTCTCTCTCTCTTTCTATATATCTTTCTTTCTTTCTCTCTTTCTTTCACATCCAGCCATCCATTTCTAACATATATATATTTGAATTTATATACTTACATTTGTATTAATGACATTCTACTGTATTATCTACTTTTCAAAGTTTACATGTAACCCTAAAATAAAGTCCCTAATCATCTTGTTTACAAAGTTCATGATTCTATTCAATTGAAGAAATAACAATGATTCTATTTTCGTGCATTTTATAGAATAGAAAACTTTTCCTAAATTATTTCTGAGATCTATTAAAGATTCTAAGATTTCTGTCTAATGCATTGTATAGGAAGGACTCTGAATCCTTTTGGTGTTGTTTGCTAATGGCAAAAGATTATAGCAGATTTCAGATTAAATACTGCTTACATCAAACACTATTCTAAAACAAGTAGAATTCAAGCTTGTAAATACAAAATGTGATAGGGAAAAAAAATATCCAATATTTTGGCTTCTAGTATCTAATATACAGCAATATTTTTTTTTTGGCCATAATTCCTGAACAAATTATCTGGAAAATACTCAAAACTGGGCATTGGAAAGTCATGGTCTCTATTGCTTCTTGTCCTCACCAAACTCAATATTGATTTTTCATTTACAAAACAGTTTCAAAAGATGGAATAGGTTAAAAAACTCAAAACCTACCCACCAATTCTATTCAAGAAGAGTAGTCAAGGCAGAGAACTATTTCATCCTGGGAGAAATGTGAAACAAATAATTTCAGAGAAAAAAAACTGAATGTAGTCTTTCTTTAGCTGAGCCAATATCTTCATAAGAGCATATTTAAAGGCTTTCCAGAGTTTTACCTATAAGGTAAAGAGCATGGGTAGCTACCAGAGACAGTAGTACTATTTTCTACCTCTGGTAGGAATAAAATCTATTTTTGAGTTAGTAATTCTGCTTTCAGTTACAAAACTGTAAAAAGAGAAGGAATTTCTTGCATGTTTGCAATTTTAGCTATTGCCTCAATACAATCATTTTTCTTGGCCTCTAGTAAAACTTTTCTTGACATCAAGGTAGTTTAAAAAATTACATTTCTCAAAGTGTATACTCAGATCCATGTAGGTAGATTAGAAGGCTATTTTCATTTTAAAAAACAATAGTTTGATCAGCAGTTTAATCAGATCAGTTTGATCTCTGTATGACCCAATGTTAATAAAAACATAATTGATAACACAATGGAGAAGGGAAGTAGAAGGGGAAGGGAAAAAGAAATATGTGGATTTCATCCTTCATATCTTACATATAAGAAGTGGGATATAAGATCATTCAACATGGGTTTTATTCATGTAAATTGTTTCTAATTATTGTGTCTTTATTAGTCACAGAAGAAATTAAAGAATTTCAGTGACACAGAATAATATTAGAGTTGTTTTTCTCCTCAAAATAATTTCAATTAAATGTTATCTTCTAATGTACAAGTTATCATTTAACATACCTAAGGAGCAATTGCAACTGCAGATACTTCTGTGTAACACCCATAGAGCATAGCACTTAATATTAAAACCCATAAAAATATTACTGATTCTAAGTTCCTTGAAGAAAATATTATATTGTTGCTGGATTTTGTTAGCATAAAGCATTCAATAAATCTACAATATTTCTCACTTTTGAACGATTGTTTATTGAAAACAATTTTCTTGAAAAAAATGTGCTAAATAGATCCATCTTTAGTCTTTCACAGACTAATCATTGCCACTGAGCACATTACATTGATATTTAGTCATGTAACCTAAAGACTGAAATTAAATTCTATTCTGACAGTTGTTGAAAATACTCAAACCAGTCATTGTTCATTCCTCTTATAAATAAGTCAAGGGATGCTCTACACCACTTGGATATTCCTCAAAATAATCCAAAAATATTGGAGGTTTCCTAGGAGGCTATCTTCTCTTCCTTCCCCTTCCTCCTCTTAAATGAAAAATCCAGCAGTTTTTGCCTGTTTTCCTTTGTACTGAAAGTTTGACTAATTCAATCTGATAATGGAAACGTAAGCCACGAGAAATTAATGGTACCGATCTCAATTGCTTTATAATGTTGCATAAAATAAATGTACATAGATTTCTACCAGTAGAAGAATATTGCTGACGATCACCGATGTTAATACAATATTAATGTGTCATTAAATGTCATGTTAAAGTGAGTGAAGATAATTAGCATGCACAGGCCTAAAAGATCAAATCAGTGTTGGTAAACAGCTCACGCCTTTTAAAAACCCCCCTCCAGAAATAGATGGTGTGTGAAGAAGAAAAGACCTGTTTGTGCTAATACTTTACACATTATGCACATTGCTCAGAAGTGGCAATCAGGGTGAATGTTGTGGTACTCCTCTCTGGAATATTATGTGATACTGTGGATATTTCACACAAGGAGAGTATCAAGGCCATCGAACTGGAAAGAAATGAAATAGTAACACATTCTCAGTCACAGTCTTGTGATCTGCTGTCCAGCTTGGCTGCTCACTGCTGGATCTCTTCTCCATGAGCATTGTCCTTGGTTTAGCTCTTTACATTGACCCACAACTCTAAAAACCAGCTGTGCAAGTGAGCTACAAACTTTTGACCCATCTCCTACTCTTCATAACACTCTAGTACAATCAAAAGCACACCTGGTCTAATCTTTTGCCCTAAAAGGATTCAAACACGTCTTGTCAGAATGAAAGAAATCAATTATCTGTAGAAGGATTGGTTACACATCCTGGAAGTCTGTAATTGCCTAAATGAATTGAGTAAAGAAGAAAATGACACACATTAACTCCCAAATGGTTTTTGAATTACCAAAATTTTAGAAAGAATATTAAAAATTAACCCTTAATAAAAAAAATATATGTACTATAGATGATCTTCCATTTTTATAGAGTTAAAGTTCTCTAGAAAGTAGAGCAATTTATCTAATTTTAAAACTGAGGGAAGGGCAACAGGAGACCCGAGACAAAAAGTGATACAATTGGGTGAGATTCTAAAAAGTAAAATTGTTCATGAGATAATATAATGCATTTTTTATTTGTGTTATTTTTTCAAGATAAATAGACAGACCTAAATTCTATGTGACTATTCCTCTGCCCTTGTACTGCATACATTCTATGGTTAATTGCTTGGTTCATTTTACATGTGTTTAGCAGTAGTTAAATAGGGTATTAAAAATACTGAGTCACCTCCCCTCCTTCCCTGCCCTCTAAACAATAAATTGAGCTTTGAATAAATAATTCAGATAACTTCTGTAAAGCCTTGTTTGTTTGCTTGTGGTCTTACTTAGGCTTTAGTCATTAATGTTAGTGTACCTTGAACACCCTCAACTGTGCTTTAAGTTTATCAGAAGACACTGTTGATGGAATGTAGTTTTATGGTAGCTATAATACTACTCCATAAAAAGAACTATTCTGACTAACTTCAGCATCTGACTTCCTCTTACATAGCTGGCATCCTGGGTGAAATTTTTTTAATCTCAGAAATGTCACATCAGGATGGCAATTTATCTCAGTCCAAATTATTATCCTTAGTAGGTCAGATGAAGGAGCCTCTGGAGAGTGCTATAAAAAGTTCTATGTTCATAGTTAAGACCATACATATATATATATGTATATATATGGATATATATATACCTATACATACATATGTATATATATACATATATATATGTATATATATACATATATATATGGATATCTATATTTTAAAGCTAGCTGTCCTTTAGAGATTTGAGGTTTGTTGATAAAACTTTCACCTCTGCTATTTTCCTTTCAAGAGATATTTAAAATGAGAAGTGTTTTGCACTTGAAAGTCGTCAGAAATACTCATTTTCATTGATTACATAGGGAATGCAGGCACTTACTTTAAGAAGATGCATCTATTCTACCTTCAAGATTATTATTATTATATTTAAGTTGTGACTCAATAACACAATTTTTCCTCTGTGCCTGTCTGTGCATATTTTTTATTTGTGTACCTGAAAATGACTGAGACTTCTAGCATTTGCTTGTATATTTAACAAGTTGTAAGAAGAATAGACTACAAGAAAACACAAAATTTTCACTAAGTACAGAAGTCCAACATAATATTTTAATTAGTTTCCAAAAGCCAAATAAATAAATAAGAGTAAGTGAATTTTACAGTGTGAATTCCTATGACTATATTTTAAAGCTGTGGTGTTTCTGTTCTCCTAATACCTATGGCATGTAGAGCAGCTAGCTGCTAGCCTATTCTTTTTCATTAAGGCAAAGAAGAGGCAGGGATGGAAAGTATATTTTTAGGTACAGAAATAGTTTCAAGAATACTAAAAGATACCGTGACCGCTTGAACCTGAAAAAAGAATGTGCAATCGCAGTAATATAATACTAAGAAGACTTGTTTCAGAGATTATTGCATTCAGGGATAACTTCAATATGTTTGATTTATTAATTGAATTAAATTGCAGTCTTGTCTCCTCTTATAATCTTGAAAGTCCTGCTCTGAAATGTAGCTGATTTCCTTCCCTAATACTTTCCAATATTCTCTTAAATGGTACCTAATGACTGGTCTAAGTTAAAAGAAACTGAGAACATATATGAGCACAGTTGTCAAAGTGTGGAGGCAGCCAGTGAGGTGCTCCACCATGATAATTTAGGATTCCTTTTCTGGTACAGCTGTCTCTGAAGCCACAGGCTCTGTGGGTGTCTGAATCCTAACCCTAGCCCTTACCCTAACCTCATGAGTTCTTTATGCTACATCTGAGGTCTTCATCAGCATGACCCAGATTGGAAAACATTGAGGCAGTCATGTTGTTACCATGTTGTGATCTCTCCAAGACCCTCCCTAACACATCTCCACAAGAGTCTGATTTTTGTGATTTTCTTTATCCCTGGAATAAAATCTATCTCCTTCAGTCAGACTCTTGAATTAAAATCTTAATTTCACTCTGCTGAGTGGTAACGTTCCGCTTTATTACTGACTATCAGTGTCTGTCCTCACTTGCTGGTACATGTCATTCTTTGTGATATTTTAATTTATCTTCTTGATACAATGCTGGATAGGAAACTGAGGGTCAGGTCAAGCTGAATGCTGCTGTGGCAGACCAGTGTGGTTTAAGAATTCAGTCTCATTTTTCACTTGCAACTTAGTGATCATTTTTCCAGTCTAATTTCAGTTATTTTAATAATCCTAGGAATCAAAAGGTAGTTAAATATTGCAACTCAGCCAGATAACAGAAGAGAAATAAACCCTCATTTAGTTGCCATTGCAGTTCATATTTCAAAATAAACCTCATAAGATAAATGAGAATTGCTTACAATGTCTCTTATTCAATAACTATTGCTGCCTAATTAATCTTTAATTAATATTCTGTATTACATAGTGACTTATTGTAAACAAGCAGAAATTTTAGAAGTTTGGGGTGGGTTTTTATACTGCCTAAAATATTTTCTTGGATTTACACCTTAACTTAGAAACTTCTTTATGTGTCAGAAGACAAAGGAAGACTTCTGGAAACTGAAATTTATTTAATATCAAGACAATTACATGAACTGTTGAAAAAGTGTCTTTTAATATAATTTTCTTTTTATATCAAGGTAGTTTTTTTATCAAGAGCAATGTATACTAGATTATGCTCAGAGAGGACGTCAGAAGAGAGAAGAAATATGAACCTGGTTTTGTCACAAGATATTTTCTTACACTCTCACACTTTATGATGTCTATTTTGAGCAATACTAACATTATGCTGGCTTACAATTTCATAATATTTTGACATTATGGTATGTGCTCATCCTTCTTTTGGGAACACTGGTAATCCATTCCATCCACCAAGAAGAGGTACTGGTCTGTTTTCTAGACAAACTAATAATTGCAGCAATTTGAAGAGGTACTACTTAGACCAACACTTATGAACAGAACTTGGTCTTTTCTTTTCCATGGGTCTTTTATTTTTCATTATATCAGTGGCAATATGCTTGGTTTTTGTTTTTTGTTTTCTTTTTATTTTATATTAGTGCTATTTTGGTAGTAACAGAGGCCTCTGATTCAAAAACTGAAGATCCTGTTCTGCTCCTTCAGCAACTATTTTATCTGAGTAAGGGGGAAAAAACTTGAATAAAACCACTTGAATAGTTCTTTTCTCAGGGATAATTTTAGGTTGGTGTCAAAATAAAACTTACCTATTATGATAGATTTACAGTGTTTACAAATAATTAAAAATTAACCAAATCATCAACACTCCATTACTACTCTTTTCAAAAGCTATTTACATAGGCAAAATTTAGATATTCATAATAGTTACATATTATATTTCATACTGCAGACATGTCAAACAACCATTAATAGCTGGTAGAAAATGCTGTCAGTGTTATATGAAATGAGCTGGACAATAACTGTCAGGTGATCTTTTGCAGTTTTCTATCCAAAGAGTGCATATATTTTGTAATTCTTGGACATGTGATTAGGAGCTTCACAATCAAAAAGAATTGTTCATACTTATTTTCAGTAATTCATAAGCAATTTCACACAGCTTAGTGAACTATATTTTTTGGTTTTTTAGGTTTTTTTTACCACTGAAGGGTTATGAACTGTGGATGTTCTTTCATAAAAGTTCCTCATAATTTCCATGTAATATTTTTTTACAATTGTGCATGTATAAAAATTGACTTCCAACACCAAGACCTTAAAAAATATCTCTCAAGTCTTCTTGACTTGCTTTCAGTTCACTGTTGCTCTCAGTAATAACTGGCTCTATTTTAACATGTAGCAAGGAAGCTGACTGTCAATCCCTGTGTAAAGAAACTTGGTATTTCAGAAAAAAAAAACCAAAAAGCTAAACAAAATCTGTGTGGTAAATTACAAAAGAAACATTATAAACATTATATTTGTACAGGTATATTAGTAAAAATTTTGTTACAAAGATAGTATTGATTTTTACTGGAAGTACACCAACATTTGTGGATGTTTCCTGAGACACTCGCATATATTTTTATTAAAGACCAGCTTACTTAGGCATACCAGAAATAGGCCATTTCTTCACCCAACATTAATCAACTTAAAATCATTACCTTAAAATCAGGCATCTAATTCAGACTACTCATCTAGGTTTGAATCTGTAGTCACTGTGCAGATTCTAGTGTTTTGTTTCTTTAAAAAAAAAAAATCTTTGTAACATTTTAAAGTACCTAATTAAGTCACTTTAAACTTCGACTATTGCCAATTTGGATTTCTTTTTCTGATCACAGTGTTAGCTTTCCTTAGTCTTAAACTGTTTAGTCTGGGCCTGGACTTACACTGCTGCCTGCTAAAACCTTTGGGTCCCAAACACCACTAGCCTAAACCTCTTCTTTGTCTCTATTAATATGATGAAAAGAATTAGTTACAGAATTGAATAATGAGAAATTCTGCTGCATAGTACTGCAGTTATTTCCTCATAAAGAAACAAAATTTGAGGAGCAATAAAAGGAGGAGCTTCACTAAATTAGTTAGCAGTGCTCTCACTTTAGGAAGAGAAAGGATAGCCAAGACAGATCAAAACCTACTTAGATATAAAACACATAAAAAAAAATTCTACTCAGAACGGATTAATCTTTGACAGATATAGCTATTTCTTTTCTCCCCCTTAGTAATAGTAGATCAGGGGTTTTTTTGCAAAAATAAAAGACTTCCTATTTTATATTCATAGTAGTCACAAGATTATTAAAGCACATTGGATTTTTAAATTTATTATTCTCCTAATTGTGCCAAAACCCCTGTAATCATCTGTGAAACCCAAATATTTATACTCTGATCTGCAGGCACACACACAAAAGTTGTTTTAACAACAATGAAGAGAGTTGACTGGTGAGAGTTGCTAGAAAGTATTTGCTAAAAGAGGTAGTTCTGCTATGTGCAATGTATCTATCAAATAATCTCCCTGAATATTGTTGTGAATACATAATTTAGGACCTCAAGAGAAATTATTTCATGCATTATTAATGCATATGATGGTATTTTCAGTCAGCCTGCATTAATTTCAACATTCTGTATTATGATATATGTATATGCGTGCATGCATACATTTTTCATGCATCCAGTATTTCTTCTCTTAGTACTATTAAAAGCCACATACAAAATACTGCATTCAGAATCAGGCTCAAAACAGTGCCGTTTCTTTCAAAATCAGAGCTTGTTTCTAAACACAACAAAAATTATAGATGAAAAGGATACGCAAATAAAATTTATGTTTCATTCCTGGAGAATGATATAGAAAAACACTGTCAAACTTGCTTAGTCACTTGAAGATACTGTAGACCCTAAAACTGAAGCTTGTGAGCATGCATGTATTTACAGCGGCAAATGTCTAAATAAAATACAACAAAATGCAAAAGAGATTTAATGTATTCAGTATGCTTAGAACAAGCTGTTCTTTGTATTTCATAACTCCTTGCTATTGTTTCATAACTCTTTGCTTTGTTATTTCAGTTGCTTCACTTTAAATCAAAGGCTTGTGAATAAATTTTCAAGGAGAACATCTTCTAGAAGATAAGAAGACCAGGACTGAAATTTCTGCAGTGGCATTCTTCACATCCCAGGGGATTACCACAGGCACGAAACCACCAGATATTTTTATTTAAAACTATATGTTTCATATCAGCCACTAAAAGCAGGCACTGAGCAACTGGGAGTTAGAGACACAGCACCAGAGGTAGAGCAGGCAAGAGAAAAGCTGATTACATTCAATATTTCAACCAGAAACTGTTGCCTGTGTAACATAGGGGTAGCTAAGTAAGATAAAATTAATATTTATTTCTCTTACATGTGGATATCAGTAAACCGAACCAGCACATTTAGCAGTTGTTAATTCTGTACCACAATATATATAACATCAACAGTATATATAAAATGTTACTGCAAAGGAGATTTGCAAGATAGGTCCACAAGCAGGGTTCAGGAATATATATGCAAGCAGCAAATTCTATGCAGGAATGTAGAATAGGAAGAGTATTTGGCAAAATGCTAAGAACTACAGATACTACAAGATCAAATATGCTTACTTTAACAGGTAAGATCACCTCATTTCAGTTGAGGAGAGATCGGTGGAACACAAAACATCAGTGAATAGAAACTCAAGATGGGATAGAATTAATAATCCTGCTTTATTTCCAGCTTCCCTTATCAAAGAGTTGTCAGACATAGTGATCTTTATGTCAGAGAACTAAGAGCTGTACCTATAAACTCTGACTATATAGTACCAGCTACATGTTGCTGCTGGCTTAAGCTCTAAGTCTTAAAGACCTTTTTATATATGTAGTAATATTAATTAGCAATGTTTATTACTAATGAAGCAACACAACAAACTATTATTCTGAGATTTAAAACTGGCCAAATCTCTCACTCATTTCTATTCAGAATGATTTCTAATTTCATTGCTGAATGTTTGCATACAGTATATATACATATATAATGTAGCTACATATGTAAAATGCATACACAGTTGCTACAGGCAAACCTTTGCAACGTATATTCAGATTTAAGAATTTCCCTATCATTTTAGAAGCCAAGCTAGGTAGAATCCAAGATCTAGGACAGCCCTTTCTGGATATGTTTCCAAAGTTGCAATGTATGAGTGCAGACATCACTTCTAGATGTTTCTTCTGTATGTTTGTATTCAACACTTCATGAACTAGCACCTAGAAACAAAACCAAGGTCTTAATAAGTAGCTGTACTTGTATGGCTTTCTCTGTTCCATGTGGCTGGAAGCGATGATCTAAACCTGTCTCTGGAAGGACAAGGATGCTAATATCACATCACAGTACATCCCACAGAGCATCACCAAACAATTTCAGAAGGCTTTAAGCACTCACCCATGCAGACTACCACCATACCTTACTAGAAGGCTTCAGGCATTAGCCCTCCTTGGTTTTTAGCCCAGCCTTTTATACTCCTCATGTTCACACATTGCACCTGTGTGCCTTCCGTTCCTTTTGGTGATTGTTCAATGCACCTCGGCACCCCAGGTCTCACTACCTTCAATGCTGCTCACCTGCCCTGCACAGCTGTAGCCCACTGGGGATGAGGCTCAGTGCCCTGGGCACTCCAGGCCTCATTACCTTCAATGCTGCTCACCTGCTTTTCACAGCTGTAGCCCATAAGGGATGAGGCTCGGCCACAGCCCCACTCCCAATTACCACAAACTGTGTGCGTACAGTATAGAGCTGCTTCAGGTATTCAAGTAAACTTCAGAATGAAATCTCAGCTCCTCAGGTGTGTTGTGTGCTTCAAAATACAAGGTTGAGAAAAGGAAAATACGCTGTTAATATGCAGCATTTACTGTTAGTTCAATTAATCTTACAGCAGTATTTTAGTCCAAATTATATAATCAATGTAGAACAACCACACCAATGCCAATCGAGTTAAATTTTTTACAGAAATAACTTCTTTGTGTCCACTCTTCCTTTCTGATGTTATATTCACCTTCTCAGTGTCCTTTTGTGTACTTTCTCAGAGGAAAAGTTGCCAGCATCCAAAGCTTTTTCTGGGGAGGAACAAGATGGTTGTGGTAAATGAGCTTTTTGTTATCAATAGAGCCTTCAGCTTGTTGCTCTTTGCATGATTTTTTGCTTGGTTGTTTGATTTTTCTTTTCATCATTCTGTTGATCTCTTGTGCTCCTAGCTAAGATCTGAAAGTTATCTATCACCATCTACAACTTATCTAACCTACTGGGCTTCTGTTTATTGCACTTTAGAGTGCCCAATCCTTACCAGATTAGTTATTCCTGGACCTTCAGCTACAATAATTCTTTGTTTTGGCTTAAGTAAGGGTTCTGCAGTTAACCATGGAAATTTACTGGCCCTTTAGCATACCTTGCAGCATCTTTTAACCTTTCCACCCTGTACTTGATTTAGCCAAATGTCCAGATATGTTTTGGGAACTCACATTGACAAAACCAATGGTTTTCAGAATCTCTAAATCAATTCTCTTCCTGGCATTATTTTGGTTTTAAATCCAATTAATCCCTGAAAAATTATGTCTCTATTGCAATCTTACCTTTTCTTTAAAGAAAAATAATTGATTTCCAACTTGATAGATATGATTTGATCATAATTATGATTTAAACCTGGTAATTGTACGAACATCCAAACTATCTAATCTAAAAATGCATAATTGGTTTTCCTTTAGAAGTTTCATTTCCTGAAATACTGTGATCAGTTTCTACCAAGACAAATGCAGATCTTTGTATGTTTTTTACATGAATTTTGTATACTTTGTACAGAAATGGTGAAGGACCTAGTTCAGACAGTGTTAAAGACTTCCAGGTAGTAATTACCAATATGAAATCTACCCTGTCTTTTAGAAGCTATTTTATTTACATTGGTATTTTTTTTTTATATTTTAGGGCTCTTATGTGCAATACAGCAAGTTGCTAATTCATTGTTTTGATAAAAGATTTGTTCTTATTTTGCAAAATATATTGATAATTCCCCTCCTATCAGGAAAAAATGGAGCTGAAATGTACACTGAAATGTACATTTCTCTGTTTCTGGGTCTGAAGGGAAAACAGCCTAAAAAGGCATCAATAATGATCTAACAACCTGAACTCATGTGTGTTACTTAGTCTTGAGAAAAATTTTAATAGATTGTATGCTGAGCTAACTGAAAGCTGAAAAAAGCTTAACGTTGTAAGAATTAAATTTTCTTTTTGTTGTACTATCTCTGTTGCATTTAGGGAAAATAGATATCATAAAGTCTTTATAATAGGTAGTACTGCATCAGAAAAAATACTCATACCACAGTGAATTCCTTCTAACTGGATCAAGTTAGCTAATTCATTGAGGAAATGATAAATAAACAAATTTTAAAACTATTTCTCCTAGTTAGTAGAAGCATAAAAATTATCTCCTCAAGTTTTTTTTCCCCACATAATTACAATTTATCTATTTTTATAAAATATATTTTCCAATTTGTCTGGTAAAATAAAAAGAATTTTCTCTATCCTCCTTATATATGTTGATAACACATTGCAAGATCTGATTCATGAAGAATTAATAGTGACATTTCTGCATTTTTATTACTATAGAAAAAAATGTTCTCTATTGTCTTTTACAATGAATTAAGAAATATAATCATGTAGAGTACTACATTTTTTCTTATTCTCCTTAGAGGGAGTAGCTTACTTGTAATCTTATTATTTCTACAGGATGGCTGTAACTGTATATGTAATATTCATGTGAATTTTACTGAAGTGGAAGAATATATTTGAGTAATCTCATTTTCTCTGCTATATACTTGTAGGATTACATACATAACATTCCATGACTACACTTGGTGATAAGACACATAATATTGAAACTTGCAAGCTTTTGCTTTTAATGAGGTTTGAATTAGACAAAAGATTCAAAGTTGCTCAGCAATTTCTGAACTCGAAATAAGTAAAAAAAAAAAATCAAGAAAATTTATTGCTGTTGCACTGATACATCCCATTGCAAATAGTTCCCTAATTTCACAGATATAGAGATTGTTTACCCAAATGTAATATTTAGACCTTAAAATTTTTTCCCTTTCCTGCTGACCCAATAGTAGTAAACTAATAAAGATTTCAATCAATGCATTACTGTGCATATTTACAATCAACAATTTTGTTTAAAAGAGTGAAAGATCTTAAATGTCATTCAGAAAGCTATCCAGAACATCCTTTATCTAAAACTCATGAAAGGCCCTGCTTTTTGTTGATCTAGGATAGAATTTAAGTTTGTCAGATCATTGCTTATCAAATTATAATGTCCTTCATCTTTTACACTGTTAGATTTTTTTCCTTTACAAGACCTTACATGTACTCAGTCCTCAAAAGGAAGAAGGAGGATATCTGAGTTAAGGTCCTCTCCTATGCAAGGACATAAACAAATCCAATTAGTGATTGGGAAAGATAATTGGAAATACTGGTAAAGAGATCTCTATAATAATAACTATTGCAAGGCAATAGTGTATGACAAGGGTGTCTGAAAACATTAACTGTAGGCTTTTTTTTCACCTTGAGTAGCATATTTAGCAAAACTCTGAATGTTAATATGGGGAGTGGGTAAACTACTGTCTAGAAACCTTTCAGATGTGTTTAGTAAGATGACAAAAATATGCTTTACATAATAAAAAAAATAGAAGCTAAAATCCTGTTTCTATTTCACTGGTTTATTGACAAAGAAATTTCCAGAACTCCAGAAAAAATTGATGTAATTCCCCGTAGTTTGGTAATATTTTATTAATAAGCCACTTTCAGAACGTAAAGCAGGTAACCAAGAATGATTACAGATATAGGTGTCCTTTATAGCTGTTGTACTGCAAATTTGAATTATTTTTTCATTTTTTCTTTAGTCAGTTAGAGATTGATTATAGTTTTTCCCCAGGAAACATGTCTGTCTTCGTTAACTGAAACACAGGACTTGGACTTCTATCCTTGTAGCTTTATTTCAAAGTAGAAACAATCTAAGAGTCTTTGTTCTTGTGGGAACTGATAATGACCCTCAACATGTAGCAGAATAATTTAATTTATTTTCAATTTAAAAGACTTTCGATAATCTTCCAGTGGGAGCTGATCATACCTATTGATAGAATCATTCAACAGTAATTCATCAGGGAAAATCTGTCTTTGTTCTTTGAAATTCTTTTCACTGGTTCATATAATGTTTGAAAACTGCCATGGTTTCACTGCAAATATTGTTTCAAGAATGAAGATGTTATTAAGTTACCTGCATCACCTGATTACTAAGGAAAAAACTCAAACAAGCCCAAAACACAAACCCCAAATTACAGACTTATAGGAAAATAGAAGGTCAGTGTGTAGTCAAGATTGTGAACCCAGTCTGTTGGCACAAGACAAAATTAGAACTGAGATTGAAATGCTTGAAGTAAGGAGTAGCTATAAACTGTACTAAGATTTTCTGTATTTCCTTTTTTTTCTGACAATATATTTCAGAAGACTGAAAAATGATGAAGGCTAATGTGGTGATGGTCACAAGGGTTGTCAGGATGAGAGAGAGACGAAACTGTTGACTCCATCAGAAGGCTTGATTTATTATCTTATGATATATATATATTACATTATATTAAAAAGAAAAGAAAGGAGAAGGTTTCTCCCGGAGGCTGCTAAGCTAAGAACAGACAAGAAAGGAATGATAACAAAGGGAGCTCTCTCCGACTGTCCCAGAGAGCTCAGTCCTTGATTGGCCATTAATTATAAACATCCAAGATGGGCCAATCACAAATGCACCTGTTTGCATTCCACAGCAGCAGATAACCATTGTTTACATTTGTTGCTGAAACTGCAGCTCTCAGAAATCCTAAGAAAGGATTTCTCATGAAAGATGTCTGCGACAGGCTAATTCTTTTGGGGTATGGCTGTATTCCTCTGGGTAGAGTAATTATTTGTAACTGCCCACTCCTTTAGTGATACTGCTATGATGCTTGCTAACTTCACTCCAGGCATTCAGCTGTGTAATGTACCTCTCTTACTCACTTTTCAGTGGGCAAAGCCTGAATCTCATGGCAGTGCTGCAGCTGAGAGTGCCTAAAATAGTGGTGGCTGTCACACATTACA
This sequence comes from Passerina amoena, assembly GCA_013401095.1. Taxonomy (NCBI): domain Eukaryota; kingdom Metazoa; phylum Chordata; class Aves; order Passeriformes; family Cardinalidae; genus Passerina; species Passerina amoena. Next base: position 2,659,961 of record WBNP01000690.1, read on the forward strand.
CATGATCTAGAGCATTCATCAAGAGATGTTTGTCTTGTGGAAGGAGCAGAGGGTCATCTCTGACTCAGGCATTTTGATCTAGTAGCTATATGTCTGTTATTCTCAGAAGCCCTATTTCTGAGAAGGAAGTGAAATAATTCAGTGCAAAAACTAGTCAAAATTTAAACCACTTGTAGAATTGAAAGATCAGATGTATTGTGGGCTTAAGAATTATAACATCTGGACTGTTTTGTTTTACTGCTTCCTAAGCTCCAATGTAGATGCCTATGGCCTCTGTAGAAGACCAAGATTTTTTTTAAGCTAGGTGTTAAATACAGGCATATTAATATCTATTAACAGGAACATGAAAGTATCAAATGACTTTGTATCCTAAAGGTACAAATTTGCCTGTTTCAGGCAAATTATCATTTTCTTTAAACCACTTCACTGCATGACCATAATGGCATGTCCATGGGGCTTTCATGAACAGACCTATTTAATTCTGAAGAAATTCAGGCATCTCTGCATGATTCCAGACCAGTTAATATTTCAGAAAGAGGGAACATTAAGCCAATTGTATGGATTTTTTACTTTCAAAATTTATGTAAGACTTTTTGGATAGAAAGACTGATAGTAAGAATACAATTGGGACTCTCATATGTAACAGTGATTATCAAACTCAATAAAGTGCAATTTTAACAAGTAGTAGTGGTGCTGGCCATTAAATATTAATGACAAGGTGTTAAACTGGTATCCCAATTTTTGAGTCCAATTCACATTGTATATAGAAATCATGTTGTATCATTGCGAATTTTTGCAAAAAGGAGACACTAAAACTATGCACTCTGAATAGAAAAGTAACTGAAATCATAGCTGGTAATTTCACTTTATTTTGAATTTGGAAAATTAGCGGAGCAGTACTGAAAAACAAGTAACTTTCTTTTGGATGTAAAAATTTTATAGGCATGTGTCCTAGAAACTAATATTTGAAAGTTTTGACCTTAGTTTCTATCTGTCTTCAATGGAATTTATATCACACAGTAGCTTCTGGCTATATTTAATCTTTTTAGGGAATTGCTTCTGACTGAAAATCTAATGAGATTATGTTGGGTTGTGATTTTTTTTAAGCATTATGCAAAGTTATCCTTAACTAACAGTGAAAAATTCCAAAGGTCACTCCTTTTTATTCATTTTAAATCATTGTGGTGGACTGACAATAAAAAAATATCAGAGGGATTTTTTTTTTTTTAATTATAGAACTGAACTTTGGCGTCTTGTATTTGTAGGAGTATAATCCTACATTCACCTGTATCCTGAAACTTGCAGGTTTTTCCTGAACTCTTTTCTCAGTTTTCACTGGTGAGGCCACGTCTTGAATCCCATGCTTGGTCTTCACCATGAAAAAGACATTGAGGTGCTGAAGGTCATTCAAAGAAGAGCAACAAAGGTGGGGAAATGTCTGTAGCACAAGTCTGATGAGGAGCAGCTGAGGCAGCTGTGGTTGATTAGCCTGGAGAAAAGGAAGCTCAGGGACCTTATGACTCTCTTCAACAGCCCAAAAAGAGGTTGTGGTGATGTGAGGATGTATTTCTTTTTCCCAAATAGAAAGCAGTAGGACAGGGAAAAATCACCCCAAGATGCTTCAGAGGAGCTTTACATCATACACGAGGAGAAATTTCTCAATGGAAAGTTTCTTCATGCATTGGAACAGGCTGCCCAGGGATGTGGCTGAGTCACCATCCCTGAAGGTATTTAAGAGACGTGTATATCTGGTAATGAGAGACTTGGTTTAGTGCTGGGCTTGGCAGTGCTGGACTTACATTCGGATGCCATAACCATAAAGGTAGTTTCCAGCCTAAAAGATTCCATAATTTTATCCTCATTTAAGAAAATAGTTATAATAATGAAGAAGTAAAATAAGCAGAATCCAATCTGAAGCTATCAGATAGTATTACTGTTCCCTGAAAATATTTCTTCTAGTTATTTTGGTGAATTATTATTATTGTTATTCATATATATAAATGCTGGAGAATAAAATATCAACTTAGAATGGTGATACATTGTTCTCACTGTGTGTAAGGTTCAGTAGACATACTTTAGAAACTTGATCTCAACATAATTTTTAGGTGCATAGCAAGCAAACTGTCACTGATGTTCTAATTACTCAGGGAAAGGAAAGACATTGGTGTCCTTGAAAACTATCAGAAAAAGACCTCGTCTATTTAACTTGCACGCTTGGTAAAAGGTATGAAGATTCACTTTCTAGAAAAATATGCAAAAAACTTCTGCCTATCTCAATATACCATTCAGGAATCTTATAATTAGTGAGACCTGCACCACTGTGGGTAGCTGAGTGTGCTGCTCAGCTATATAGCAGTTGTATATATAGAGGATTGGTGTTTCTTCTAAGGAGTTTAAAGTTGGTACATATTAGATGACCATGGGATTGGAAAAAGTCTATAATAGATGGTAAATGATATTTTTATAGCAAATTTCATCTCAGTTCAGTTCTCTGGGGCAAATGAGAAGCTTAATTAGAAACAAATAATCTATACATAGGCATGAAGTACAAATTATTTTGGAAGGACAGCACAAGAGTATGGACAATGACACTGACTCTGCCACTGGATTAATTATCAGGAAAGGAAAGAGGGATAGAGTAAGACATGATAGAAAAAACTCCCACAGTGTGACCCAAGGCACCTTTAGAGAACATTCTTGTCTCCATGTTTTAAGGTGCACCTACCTGATGATGTTACTATTTGGCTATCTCCACAGCTCTACCTGAGACAGTTTGCATTTAAGACAAAAAATCTAGGCCCTAGTACCTCCTTTTGACTACATTGTTCGTCTCTATCTTTTCTCTCTGCCTCATATCTCCTCAAATCATGTCTGATTATGGCTAGTTTCCCCAGTATTTAGCTATTATTGAATGCAGTAATGAAAGAAACCATAGGGATACTTAATTATCTACACAGCAGGTGTCCAATGAAGAAACTTAATTCTAACCTTTTCCTCTGTGATAAGATAATTAGTTGGGTCTAATTGCTGCTAATACATATATTCACTAATTGTAAACTGTGGTGTAAAGGTTGTTTCTGTGAAAAGATAAAAATAAAAACAGAATAATAAATGCAAACCTATTCTATAACACTACAGGCATGCTGTTTCTTTCTTCTAAACAAATACAGACATTGCTTAAAGAAATGAAAACAAAACCCAAGAAATTCCACCCATTTTTTATTGTCTAATAATAATAATAAGTTGCACTACCTGGATTAAAAATCCTAGCTATGAATACATATCTATACACTTTAAATTTATGACTAAGGAAAAGCAGGTGGCTGGTATTCCTACCAAATATTATATTCACATAGGAAAAAAACAAACAAACCAACATTATTGCAGGAATTTTGAGAGCAAGTGACCCTATGACCCTCCACACTGGTGAATAGTGGAAGAATTAGAAAAGCATGTGGGGATTACTTGTGATGATGGGATATTCAAGATCTGGAAATCAACCATCAGTGACATTGTTTACGATGCCAGTGTAGCTTCTCATGTTTTGATCTCATTATTAAACTTTAGGACACTGGTGTAGTTCACAAAGAAGTTTTGAAAAGATTTGCATTGATTATGTAGCCATTCAGCCAGATTCTATTTGTGATGATAAAGCAAGAGCCAAACATATTTTTGCAGTGATATTTGAGATTCTATGTGGAAGGGGAAAAAATTTGCCATTGTTTAGTGTTCATATTTATCAGGTTGTATTGTAAACCAGGAAGAAGAATTATAGGAAAAACAAAAGCAATTTACTTTTCACAATGCAGTTTTGTGGCTAGAGGATTCATTGTGAATGGAATACCCTGGACACAGATTTGGTCTGGGGCTCTGAGAATAACAGAGATCAAATACAAGCTGTTTTGGAACAGATATAATAATAAAAAAAAATTATCTTGAGTTGGCTTGCCAGTAACCTTTAGAAATGCAGTACTTTCAGCCAAGAACCCTTTTATAGGACCTCTCTTAAATCCATTGTGTTGAATGGCCAAAGGGCCACAGTCAGCACCTTTAGAAGCTGTTCAGATCTCTGCAAGACCAAACCTCTATTTTCCATTGTCTCATTTTCCACCCACATTTAACACACAGTGGCAGTGCAAAGGTTGGATTCTTTTTTTTTTCCTTTTTCTCTTTATCAGAAGTGGCTCCTTTTCCTGCACTCTTTGGCTTCAACAGTCATTGTTGATGCTAGAGCACCTTAAGGTGAAAGTTAAATTCTTTCTTCTTTATTTTTGTTTTAATACGGTTAGTGTTATGAGAAGGCAGCTCTAAAGTTGACCAACAGCATAAAAATTCTAAAGGAATTTAATAGTATTTTCTGGCAGAAGTATTTGTTAAAAATGAGGAAGTTAAAAATACTTAAACCGAGCCATTTTAATACTGATAGGAAAAATGCTAAAAACTAAATTGTAACTGTAATCAACATCTAAAAAGAGTCATCTATAAAATAATTCTCTCAGAAATAAATCCAGAATTTTTACTCATGGTATGTACAGGTACAAAGTAGGAAGAACATATAATACTGAAATATGCTGTCAGAGAGAGATGAGAAGATTTATAGTTAGACTCCGGTCTTCCAAATAGCAGGTATTATCTCAGCTCAGTGTTAGTATGGCTGGCTCTGGGCACACTGTCAATATTAGATTTCAGTACTTTAACTAATGGTGGCACTGACTCAACAACCGCAGAATTATCGGAGAACCTCATATTGATGTGTACCACCTTTTATAGTCTGATAGTTCCTCAGGCAGTTCTCATGCAGTATGTCCTGAGACTGTCTTCTCCGTTCCTAGAGATGTTTAGTGGAGATCCAGAGATGGAGTGAAACTGTTGGTTTTTTAATTTTTTTCAAAAATGTGCATGACAGTTTTTAAAAATGGTTGCATATATTTTTAGTATGTTAATATATAAATATTTATATACCTACAGACTTCTACAGTTCTGAAAGTTAGTTGGTCTCAAGCAGACTAGTTGAGTACCAAATATAAACATTTGCCCTTATTAAAATTATTGATCCTGAATACTTTGGGAAAATAAAAAAGGCCATTATAAATAAATTAAAAAGTAACTGTTAAGCCTTATTCTTTATACATTAGCTTTATTTCCCACTGTTATTCTTGACTCCAGAGACATTTAATATCAGGACAGCAAAGTCATACTTTCCACCCGTATTCTGATCTCCTTTGGAAAAATATTAGGTTTGAAATTTCTAGTGCTAGTCATTCCTTCTTGCACAGAAACATAAGAAATTTTTTTAGCTAGAGGCAAAGAATAAAAAAAATATTTTGCTTTAGGTATGTTTTAAAAAACCATGTTTATTTCTGGTTAAAATGAATGTAGAGCTAGAATACATCAAGACTGAGCATTATTTAAAAGTACTGCCATAAAAGAATTGCCATTAAGTACTAATTGACTGCTTGACTACTTGATTAGTTCCTTTATTCATATTTGTGTAATATCTGCAATCTAACCAGGCCAAGGTACAGGTTTATTCCATAAATTCATACACTGCAGTTTAATGCACTAAATGTAAAGCACAGAAATCACCTGAAAGCTGAGTTATGTCCTAGCAGGTATATCCAGGCACATTCAGATATCAAAATCTTTAACACACCTTTGGAAAAATGAAAACATTGAGTCTCTAGGAGCTGGCAGAATGCAAATACCTTCAAAATTACTACTGGAGCTCAGAACAGCACTGGCCTTTTCTGCACTCTATATGACACTGTTGCAGCTTTTGGACTAGTTCTCTCAAAGACAAAAGCAAACCGCTGCGGTTGTCAACAAAATGTGGGATTAGTTTCAGAAGGGGGAGTCAGCTGCTTGCCTGCCCTTAGAAGAGTAAGGAAGGTGCAGAAAAGAGGTTGTAATCTAAATTTGCTAAAATCAGTGGAATTACTTATTTAAAATTAAACATATGCTTATGCCTTGCCAAGATGGGGACATATATTCTTGATTTATTACCTTTATTTTATTGCAATCAGTGTTCTCATTAACATTTATCAGAGGACACATCCATTTCCTTTCACCTTTCACCATTGCCCCATTTTTTCAGTGTCTCATCACATTTACTAAATGAGGAAATAGATGTTTAATCCACAATAATGTACTATTAATGAGAGCAGTCATAACTTTTTTAGCATATGGCTAATTCACCCAGGGAAACTGAGCCACCTAGTTACTAAGTAAAAGAATGATAAAAATAATTGTCATTTATTATTTGTGCAATGATTTTGACCTATCTATATAGTTTGCAGAGACTGACAGAGAAACAAAGGTTTAAAGTGTATTTTTATGTCTGAGAGTACAGAAATTATTAGGCCACAGATCAAGCAAAATTCCTAATTTCTGCTCAAATACTCTTAAAATATTTCTAAATGTTTCCTTTTTATTTTTTTTTAATTTCAAACATTATTATTAATAGCTTTTTTGTAAAGATATACCAACATCAAAACACATATTATTTCTCTTGCAATAAAATGTCTATTGCTCTTTAAAGCTTGAAAAGGAACCTTCATTCATTGTACATTATTTGGTAACCCAACCCTATGACAATATTCCCCACTGAGAAGCAAAGGTTGACAGTGGAGGGTAATAAAACTACACTTTTTTATTCATATGTCTGACCAGATAAATTCTAAACCCACATTTTAATCGAGCTTAATGAGGTTTCACACTGTTTATATGCTCTGGCTATACCACTGTAATTAGCACCAAGGCATTACTCACTCTTGTCTTCATAAGTTTCATTTTAGCCTTTTTAAGAGGTCTTGCTACTTTTTTGCTTCATTGCTTTGCTTTATTGAACATTATACGACATAGTAAGCAATTAAGTTTATTTGTAGAAGAAATTAAATCACAAAAAGGGCATTAATGGTCAGGCTTAAATCCATAACAGTAGGGAAACTGAAGTTAAGGTTTAAATCATACTTGTTTTACCTCCTTATGCCTAAGAATGACAGTTTGTATAATACTCAAGTGCAATATACTATATAGTATTCAAGTTCATCTATTCTTTTTGTCTCCATAGCTATATACAATGTGGAGAAAAATGATAATATTTACTCTATAATTGAGCATTTCCTTTCATTGGGAATCTTTCAAGAGCTCAGTATTTTACTGATTATAGTTTTATCTTTTTAAAGATAACATTAAAAGTTTCAATATCTATATATGCAAATGCATCAAAGTAGCTTTGATTTAAACTACAATTCAGATATTTTGATCAGTGTAGTTTCATGTGGGCAGGAAAATATTTCAAAGATATTTAGTCCTAAAAAATGCACTCATAACGGGCATAAGCAATGTCCTCAAAAGCACCCCCATGCAATATATTTTTTGAAGTATTCCCTAAATTCTACACCAAAAAATAGTTTAAGTGATGTGAAAAATAGAAGTTATTTTCTACTGTGCATTAGCAAAAGTATGGCTTTTCAAGAAACTGTGTTAACTTATACCAAGAAGATCTGTTTCACTGTGTCTAGCCTTGAATAGGAGAATAGCTAACAAAACTCTATCTTGTTCTAAATTAAATCACTTTTAAAGGGATTGTCTACAGGCTCAAATATACAAAAGCTTTTCATTTAAAGTACAAAGCTTTGTTTATTTATAGGCAACTTATATTCAAAAGCATGCTACAGCAAATTGTTTGACAATTGTAACAAAAATTTTATGCATTAAAATGTCTTGTAAATGCATTTGGCTAAGATGAATCTTTATTCTTCTTCGCAAGTAAATTACCAACAATAATAAAATAGTGTGAAAGGGTAATTTAATTGAAGAAATAAATGTTCTTTTCTTATTTAGGACCTCTATTTAATCCAGAATGAGCACACACCAGTTCAAATATCCTGGGAACTGAATCTTTCAGAATACTCCTATTTGATAGTCTTTAGGACAATTCACTAATCTTACACAAATAAACTGTTTTCAGGGAATATTGATCCCCAAAAATCTGAGAAAGATAAATTGAAAGCCCTAGAGTAACACAGCAAAATCCAGCAATAATAAAGTATAATTTGTTGGTGTGTAATAGGGAATCTTTTGATAAGAGTTATTATCACTTTCTCTGACAGAACTTCAAATCAGACCTTGCTTTGAATCTGTCCTTACCCATTTCTTGAAGGATTTCAAAAGTTACCAAGGTAAATATGTAGGGACTCAGCTGTTACTGCAATGTTAATTCAAGCAGTCGATTCTTTGTGTAGAGAAGCCTCAAAGTGAACTATAAGATAAGAAAACCAAAAGACTTTCAAATCATTTTACCTATTCCTCTGTACATATTCTTCCCCTGTGATAACTAAAAGTTTATTCCTGTCTCCCCAAATCCTGCCAGCAGCCTGCTTTTCACAGAAACATCTCTGCTTGACCTAAGTGTTTAATTAGGGATTACATTTTTCTCTGTCTAATATGCTCTTTTACATGGAAACTTCTGTTTCTTAGCACATTCAGTTAATAATAAGAAAAGGACTAATTTACTACTTTTTCAATGTTATCGAGCTCTCCTCTATTCAGTAAGAAAATGGTAAAATAAGAGCAAACAGTATAAGTAATGTCAACAATCCCTTCTGAAAAGGATTCAGTGCCATGAAATAGTTCTACTTTCAGATGATGGTTCTACTTTATGCTTCCTAGTCTTTCTCCACAGTCAAACAAAAATATAAACACCATTTTCAAAATACTCTTAACTGTCAGAGAATGTTTGCAGTAGTTCAGTAATGGTTATCAACCTTTTAATTCAGTGCCAAAGGCTCTAGAAAAAGAGCATCTTGACAAACTACAGTGCTTGGGCTAGGATATATGGGACAGTGCATATGTGAACATGTCTTTTATATGGCTGGCTCGACACCCTCGCTGAAGTGTTACTAAGCAGACTACTTGGTCTATGTACATTATAATCTGGTTTATGGGTGATATTAATTTTAATTTTCAGGTTTCTACAGCTCTTCTTAAAAGTAGAGTTCTTAATTCATAAATCTCTCAAAATTCCATCTTAGATAAGTTATGTCAACATATTTAAAGGGGTGGAAAAATAGCTTTTTGTTATGTGAGCCTGCTATCATTAGAGAAAAATAGTATTGCCGCAGGGGGGGGAAATTAGAAAGAAAGGAACGATTCCTTTAAATTTTCTATGGTAGTTTGCAATTATGTATAATTAGAATGACTTTCAATAGTTTTAAATATGTTAATAGTTTTTATTTTGTTCTTAAAAGGACTCCCTACTGCAATTGTAGATTGGAATGAAGGAAAATTTGCTCTGCAACAGATGTATAACTTCTTGCTAGTTAATAGCTCACAATAGAACTAGGGCAGAAAAGAACAATCTTTCCAAAAAAGCACTTTTCCTATATCACATTTCTATTATGCAATGACAGAAAAATCTCACCTCACTCTCTGAATATGTCATTCTGTGAAGAAAATAAACTGTCACTGTGACAAGAGAGTCATTGAGTATCAGTGACAGCAGTTTAGAATAAAATATTTATTTCCTAAACCTTCTTCCTAGACACCTCAATATTTCCTTAAACATCAATGAATACACATAAGGAAAATCTAAAAATTCATTAAACAACAAAGAAGGGAAAACAGCCATGAAAAAATATATTGAATAAGTTTTTCCTTTTTTTCTTTTCTTCATTTAATACCTCTTGACCAGTTCCAAGACAGGTTATTCAAAATACTTGATCAAATGAAGGATTGACTAGCAATAGAAATCTTTGCAACCAACAATTAGCATTTACTGTCATGCATCAAAACAACATACATATGTTCACATTTCACCTTACCTAGTCAGGGACAAAATGATTCTTGTGAGATCTATTCAGACTAGCCAGTTCAAAAGAGTTAGACTTCTTGTCAATTAAATGCTTCTGCACTTAGAATTCCCCTATGGATCAATGCAGTCATTATCCCCTTTTTGACATTTGTATCCCATGTCAAGGCCAACAGTAAAACCACCATGCAGATGGCAGAGAATATTTTGTGGTATTAGGTATTAATTAAGCAAGTCATTCAAAGGCCGGAATTAGGCTTTGCAATGTGTAGCCTAAATACGTAAAATACTCATTTCACTAGAGATAACATTGAGAACTGCTTGCTCTTCATAGACAAAGTGATGTTATACCAGTGTGGTAGAACATTGCTGACATAAGCGAAACTAGATTAAATGACTCGAAGTTGAAATGAGAAAAAAAATCAATCTTGGAATAAGGTGCATTTTCCTAGCTGTGATGGTTATTAAACAGTGGAAAAACTTCCGCAGGAGGCAACCAGTGCCTGCAGTCTAAAATGAGCTGAGCTGTCTTTAAACAAATAATGATTTCCTGAAGCCTTTCAGGTATGCGTTATGTATGATATGAACTTGAAAAGAAAGCGCTGGAGCTGAGTGTTCAGAATGGCCATCTCTGTCACTGAAATTTGTCATGGTATGTTGTTCGTGTTTTTATTATTCAGTTTCTTATTCAGTTGCTCATGCTTTTCTTATTTGCATTTGAGGAGATCAAGATAGTAAGTCTTGCCCTTAATATTTGCAGATCTATGCAAGAGAATGACTACAAGCCAATTTCAAATTATATGTTTTGAGGTTATGTTCTTCCATCCTGTCTTCTTCCTTCAGACTTGAAGACTGGAACAGTAAATTTTCGTATTTTCCAGCTCTCTACTATGAACATAAGATGTAGGTTATATAATGTGACAGAGAAAGAGCAGATCTGTTGCCTGAAACTTACAGACTCTTCTCTGACCACTGGCTACCCTATCTTGCCTATCAGCTCAAGCATGAACACACATATTTTAGGTTGGAAAAACACCTTTTTTCCAGATGAAAATCAAAATGGACTTCAGGAAAAGTGTCCATCTTTTTACTCATGGAGGTATGATTTAACTGGTAGGACAACTCAGGCATTTGTATCATAATCCTGGTATGTTTTACATAATCAAATTTCTTCTCTTCTTATGAGTCTCCAACACTAAAACCAAGATAACGATATTTATGTTTTCATGGTCCCTTCCTGAGACACAAAGTCTTCTCCCCTCACAACTGAAAGACTATTCTACTAATGAAATACTTTATAAAATATTTAGCTGAAACTTCATGGAAAGGGCCACAGAAAAATCAAACTGAATTATTTTTGTATCAGATCAAACCTGGGAAAACGTGGATTTTTTTTCCAGTTCAGCACTTAAAAATGTGTAATCACATAAATTACATGAACTTATTTATGTGCCATTTGCATGCATAATGGAAGCTTATCTTTCATTTAAATATTTAGGTGGCTAAGAACCAATTAAAAAAAAACAAACTGTGAAAACTAAGGATTGATTTAGTGGACTGGAAGAATACTACAAATATTTAAAATAATGTTTTGTGTCATTTAAGTTTGGATTTTTTTCATTTAAAATATCTCCAGAAATGCATGGAATCATAAAGCCACTGTTTAAAAGATATAGCAGTAAGAAGAGAGTCTGGCAGTGTTATGATCCCTGTGATTTATTAGGCTTGTTTTATGAGAATCTTCCTTTACATGAACAAAAAAGTCTACATGTTTTCTCTGTAAGAGAGGAAAAGGACCGAAAGGTTCCCTCTGGATTTTTCCTGGAATAAAAAATAATCTGGGCTGCATAATACAGCAGAGAAATGGCCCATTTTTTTGGGAAGAACTCACTCCTTATCCTCACCACAGTACTTATATAGGCATATAATTACATAGTTGCAGATATTTTATAAATATGTGTAAATGAATAATCAAAATCAGATAAATAAATAAATAAATAAATGAAAAAATAACCCAAAAATGTAAACAAAGGAGAGGATTAAAAACAACTTGCAATCTTAAGAAAAATAGATTGCTAAAAGATTGCTCTTAAACAGCAGCCATGGTTTGTAAATGTTAACGTCTTCTACAAAAGTTAAAAGCAGAAATATTTTAATCAATCATCCTGCTTTCAGGGACTTTAGCAAACAGTTTCTCCAAATTCGTTTAGAATATGATTGTGATCATTGTTGGCTGTTAGGCAAAGTATTTTTAAGAGTTCAGAGCACAAGAGGTAGCAACAATAGTCATGAAAGCACCCGATGTATCATTTCTTTTCAAGATTAAAAAAAAATAGGAGTAAGTAATAACACAAAAAGTATTGCAGACTCTCTGCACAGGTTTTTATTTTAAAGACAATAAAATTGAATACCTACTATGTTTTCATGCAAGTATTGCCAGCAAAGTTTTTATTTAAACTGAAATGGTTGTCAGCACAAAAATTAGTGCTGCAATAAACACATATTTATAATTGAATATTCTCTAAAATGTTCTTTATATTTTCAATTCATCTGATTACTTTAGTCTTCATTGCCTCCAAATGCTCATAAAATTGAGTTATACAAGAATAAGAATTCAGAGAAGGCCATATAAATTCACATATGAGAGCACCTTTGCAGAGAAAAGAAATATAGGAAAAAAAGAAAGACTTGCAATGTCTAGGGTTAATAGGAACATTCATTCAACTCCAATTATGCCAACCCTTTCCATTCCTATCCATTTGCCTCCTGTTGCATGTTCCCAGTTTGCCATGTGCCTGACGGAGTGTTCTGTGTGTCTTGCACTGACTCCACAGCTGGCTGCGCTTCCCATGTGCCCTCTGGGACAGAGGTGGCAGATGCTCTGACAATGACCTGCACACATGGGAAGTTCCATTTCTACCTCCAGTGCAACTTGAAAGAGATTTTTTTTTTTCTGTCTTTACAGAGTTCTTTGGTTTTTTCCTTGAACTAGTTTTGAGCAGAGTTCTTGGCAGGTGAGGAGTGCAGATCTGAGATCTTTTTAACAGAGGACAGTGACACAGAGAGTGTCACAGCAAAGTGAAATGGAGGTGGGGATGTGGGTTTGAGTGAGCTGAACCGCTACCTGCTCTAGGGACATATCCCCCTGCTGCTGTTGCTTTAATGTCCTAAGACGATATAGATGATGAGAACTTACTTGTTTTGAATGCCAACGTGTATAAATATTCAGAATCAATACTGTTTCTTCAGAGGCACACAAATTAGGACTAAACGCAGAGATCTACTTTTAGGGAAGGGATATATATTTGGAGATGTGCATTTTTTGCAAAGGAATTGCTACCTAGGTATCCTAAAGAGTGTTCTTCTTATATAATACAAACTGATAGTAAAGAATTATCACTTACATACTGAAATATCAGGAAAAAGTATTGAAAGCATTAAAATGTTGAAAATTTTCCACTTGGAAAAGCAGACAAGTGATTCAAAGATTCTTGAACTGAACTCCCTACACATTTTCTTCCCGGATGAAAGGTTTTTTTGTGGATAATGAAATACATTTATCTCTATCACCTGAGAGCAGAACATCCCATATACTGAAGTGAGATATGTAAATCACATAGGCCTTTGGAAAAAAAGAGCCATTTTTTTCCCCCGAGAGCAAAGTAATTTGATTCAAATTTTTTTTACTAAAATCACAGGAGTGATGAGAGAGGAATTTACTTACTTTAAATACATTTTAAATCTTAGATTTTAATTTTTTTTCCCTGGCAAGGAAAAGGAGAGGATGTATGATCTCTTACTTTGAAAAGCAGATTTAATTTTTGTTTCTCATCCATAAACATTTCATTTGATTTTTTCGTTATGCTGTTACCACATCACCTGCTCAGGTAAATGTTAGGTACTCCAGAAAATTAGGGCCTTCCAGAAAGATAAAATTATCTCATCTAGCACTTTTATCTCACAGAAAATCAATGTTTGTAATAAGGGTTCAGTCTGAATTTTGTTGATCTTCTCCTCTCCACTCTCTGCATGGACTAATATTTGCATTTTCATTTGCTTTTTCTGAGCACTTTTTTCTTGAGAATATATTCATATTCTGAACACTAGTGTTATATTTCAGAGTAATATGAATGGCAGAACTGTCTTCACATACAGGTGTCTGCACTTACTTCTTTTGCTTTTCATGCTTTAACAAGAGAATGAAAATAAAACAAAATGCCATACATTTGTATACTTAAGAATTTTCCCCTCTTATTTTGATATATGAAGTAGATTTTTATAACTAGATACAGAATAAGTCATGCCTCAGTTCCTTTTTCTTTTTCTGGCAGCCTTGATCTCCTTTACTCTGTTGATGGGCAAAGATTTTTTTTAATTTTCTTTCTTTGTGTTACCTGCAGTGGACTTCACTAGTCTGACTACTGTGTCCTTTTTTTGTGTCACTTACTTGTGAACTTAGGGGAACAATGTTGGTGGAACTCATCTAATTATCTATAAGATACAAGTCTACAGTTAAAATAATCATTGAGATTATTCTTGTTATAAGTGAAGAGAAACATAGCCTATTTAGACAACCTGGTTTAAAAGTTAGCCCATTGAGAAGGTGAATATGCCTCAGTAGACATGGAAATAACTTGTCTAAACAGCTCCCAAATAAGCAATATTCAAGAATATTTCCTATCTAACAGAAATGCATGTGATTTGCTAGATTTCAGCCTAACCAAGTGTTAATCTAGACGGCAACAAGGACATTTGAAAACTAGAAACTAGAGGGACCAGCTTAGGAGACATGTATCTTCTATATCTCAGTAGTTAGGTGAAGTGAATTCCATCCTGTATCAATCAGTTCAGGACAGGTGTTCACAGCCTAACTTCTTCACTGCCTGAGATACCTTCATTGCACTTAGGTTATGAGAAGCATTCCTCAGTGTAACTTCTTTGAAGATTTCTCACTAGGTTGGAAACCCTGTTTCTAAATATATTTATGCCCTACCTTGTCCTTGCCCACAATCCTTGTCAGACTCAGGGTCCCAAAAAGAGCCAAAGTCCAGTTTGAAACAGGTCCTGTGCAGAATGAATCCACTGGATACATTAGTTCCTTCTTTCTCCTGTCATAACATTATTGACATATATCACCAGGTCTGCTACTCTTCAGTCCAAAAGCTAGGAAATCACTCTTGATAACACCTCATGTCTTCTCTGACAGTGCAATTGGTGCTCATCACAGCTAAGCAGCAAGGGACAATGCTTCAAGAGCCAGACAGATCTTGAGTCTTTCTGCAACATCCTAGGTTTGAGCTCCCCACAAGCATCTGATCTCCCAAAATATATAAGACAGGTTGGCGTCTGGTTTGCTTTGGTCCTGGAGGATGGTCCCAGTGAGTTTCATCTGGATTTTTCTTTTTATACAGTCACTTGGTTGAGACTTTTCTGACTCTGATGCCTGCTGTGACAGGTTGTGTCTGCTACCATTAATTTCTACTGCACAATGCAAGTCCTGAAGCATAGAGCTGCAACAAAAAAAGGATCCTTCATGCTCCGAAAAGTTTCCAGATAACTCTGTCTGGGAGTCTGCATCCACTGCTATCTTTGGAAAAATTACGTTGTGCATCCCTTCTTCCTTCCACCACAGACTCAGGATCCTGCCCCAGTATACTCTCTGTCAAGGCTCTATAAATTTTTTCTTAGTCCTCCCAGTTGGTGTATGGTGTATGATCTGTCCATCTCTTCCAGCTTTCCTTCATGGCAATTCAGCAGTGTGGCCAGAGCACATCCTCCTTGTGTGAGGCTGCTCAGCACCAGGAATTCAAGACCTGCAATAACATATTCCCTCTGGAGCTCTATCTGGGTCAAGTCCTCTGACAGATCAAGGCAGATTTTTGCCCAGAGATTATGCTCTGAATAACTTTGGCATGACCTTTACATGGCTTCACACAGTCCTGACAGAGTCTCTGGACTTCTCTCCACCCCTGTTGAGCTAACTATTGCAAGAATGACAGTGTGCTTTAGCTGCCTTTGCTGTCCTTTGCACTCTTATAAAAAGATTGTGACTGCTGATAGCAATCCCACTGTGCCAAAAAATTGGTTGTCAGACACTATAGCTCTCTGAAATACTTTCCTCCAAGGGAAATTGCTACAACTTCTCCAGTAAGATTGCCACTTCTTGTATTTCAAAATACTTGTGACAGAGAATGGTTCTCCCAGCTGTGAGCAATTTCATAAGTTTGAATTAAATATTTTATACAAAGCAGACCCTCAAGTGATATTCCCTAAGAGAATAATAACACTATGGATAACAAGCAGCAAGATTTATTTTAAAACTCTTTCTGGGTGATATGGTTTAGAGATTAAAGTGGTAGTGATAGCTAGACAGTTGGACTTGATAAACTTTAAGGTCTCTTCCTACCCTGATGACTCTATGATTCTATGAAGAAAAAATGCATCATATTTTTAAATTTTTCTGACATCTTAGTACCATGTTTTTGAGATGCTCTCAGTGACAATTCAATTAAAATGTATTTTTGATGTGAATATAAGATTTGTTTACCTAAAAATGAAAAAAAATCCAAGACTCACCTTTGCTTGTAGTTTCTTAATGGTACATCAATTAGTGGCTGAAGTGGTTGAGGAGTTTTAGTCATAGTTATTATGTTCTTCATGAGGTTTGTGTCTCTGTGTTTTATTTATCTTTTTCTGTGTCATTTTTTATTGTCTTTGAACTAAAATTATTTTTGACCTGATTATTTTAATGAAACAGATGCTTTCACTTTCTGCATGTTTTTGAAGAGATTTTTCAGCTTTAGATATTGTAATTGCCATAAGGTATTAGGGAACCCTCTAAAACTGTTAACCAGTCAGAAAAACATAAAAAACATTTGATGCTATCTGTTCAATATTATTGCACCCAAAGGCCAAAAGGGTTGACAAGAAATGTGAGGAAGCAGATGGCAAGTGGTTGTGGTGATGAGGATGAAGAGGTCTAATTGGCTTGGTAAATATTTAGAATATCCATACATTCTTCATGGAAGGAGTGAAAGTATTGCTAAACTAGCAAGTCACAGTTTACACTTCACTTTTCCCAGCTGTGAAGTGTTTTGACAAAATTGTGTCCTCCCACGTGGTAAAAATGGTAGTAATTCCCTTGTTAAAAAAATTATGATAAATGACATCACCAAATTTTTGCTTGTCTTCCTAGCACTTAAAAATATTTTCTTCTGTGAAGTTAATAACATACATTCCAATGAGTATGAGAAAAAATCCAAAATAGAATATGAAGCAACCCAATATATAAAGAACAGCATAGCTGCAACATGTAATAAATTATATCAATCATTACTAAAAATAAATTGTGTGTCTTTTAAAAAATCTATTGGTATAATATTGTTCCCTGTTGTTTTGAATTTGTAGTTCCATTTTTTTAACAGAGCACATGATAACTTACATAGAAAGTTCATGGACCTATAAAGAGAAAAGACAGAAAATATTTATTATGGAAATTTGTTCAGTCACACCCCAGAAGCTGTCACATCTCATGTTGGCGCTTTTTCACTTACTAAAAAATTACCAAATGCATCATAAGAAATTCCTGGCTATGTTTTCCTGTAGGACACACAAGGATGAATTTCAACTATTCCAATTAAGGGGAAAAGGAAGAGCAGGTGAATGTTATAACACACTAATACAAGGTGGAAATGGTCTTTTATTCTTTGTTATCACTAAAAGCAGTAGCAACTCCAAGGAAAAAAAAAGAAAAGCATATTTCAAAAGCTAGTTACTTGTTTTTGAAGAAAAAAAGCTGTGTATCTGCTTTCCTGCTTCACAAATGAAATAGATTTTAATAAATCAGAATATGGCGCAGTTTCATGCTGTAGACTGCACCACAAACATACCAATATGATTAAAAAACAAAGAACAGTGTAATAAACAATTTCCTACAAATGTAGGATCCAAAGCTCCAGTCCACAAAAGTATTTAGAACATTATGCCCCACTGAAAAAATAGCTGTATAGAATTCTCTACTATCTTTAAAGATACTTTATATTTAATGAGTGATAACAAGTAGAAAGCTGATATGAAAATCCAAGGACTCTCCTGTTAGTTTTCTTTCTCCCAGTTGTATAATTTTTTAGGTTCCTGTATGTAGGAAACATACAGATAGGGACAATAACAGGAGGAACCGACGGGAATTGTAGGTACTGTGTTCTATTCAGCAAAAACTAATGTATTTTAGGAAAAAATATATAGTCGTTAGAGAATAACAGAATCCTGAAACAATTCAGTATATAAAAAATATTGGCAATTTTAAGGGAGTGAGGCCAGAGTGAGAAGGTTTTTTTTTCAAATTACTCCACAAACCAAAGCAAAAAGAAGTAAACAC
>WBNP01000690.1:2678158-2735738 GCA_013401095.1 Passerina amoena
TCAAGAATATCAGGTTATTTCTTTAGCATGAATAGAAGCAAGGAACTGCACTAAGCATAGGAAGCATTAAACAAGCATACAAAACACATCTCCAATTGTTTATGAGTGGTCAGAAAATGTGGATGGAATAAATTTAGTAACATATAAGAGTAGCAATTGAATCAGTCCCAAGGACCACCTCTCCTCAAAAAAGTAGGAAGATTAGAATTGTAAGCAATGAATCAGTCATTACTTGATGTTTTCAAACTATGCATACAGCAGCAGAAAAGGAATTTGCAATGCTAAGCAAGATATCTGTGTGGTGATCCACTTCAAGTAACTTGCTGAAACAAGTATTATCACTCAACTCTGCCTCAAAAATATGTATTTGAAATTTATATCTTTCATAGGATATTACTTTTCTGTGAAACCCATTTTAGAGACTGACACTAATTTCAGTCCTTTTTTATTAAAATAATTATTCTCTTAAAAACATAGGGGGAGAATAAAGTATACTTGTGAGCTTTCCACAGTTTCTTGATGACCCAGAACATGGAGTCAAATGGTGACATCAGGTTTTGTTCCACTTCAGGAAGTTTGAATCCACAGTCCCAAAAAAGAACAGGAAGAGCTGAACTATCAGCCTGCACTTTGATATTTATAAAAATTTGTGACTAAATTAAGTTTCATCTCCACTTTTTTAATGAATGCAGAACTATCTTTCTTGGTTTTATGTTTTTTGGATACTATTGTAGATAATTACTTTTTTACACTCTTCAGGCTCTTTCAAACTGTTAAAGTTTCCATTACTATTTCTGGCTAGAACTGAAGACTGGCCTTGCTTGGCTTCAACATAGGACACGAATATGCCTGAGTAATGTTTTTTGTATTGACACTGTGAATTTCAGGTTTTCAAAACTATAACATTTCTACATTTCTCTTACTTATTAAGAATGAAAAAAACTTTTTTTTTTTTTTTTACTTTCGGAAAATTAAGGAATATTCTATCGAAAGTACTTAGAATAGAGCTTCAAGAAAAAAGGTAATTTTCTGATGGATTGAAGAAAACAATTTTTCACATAGAAAAAAACCAAAACAAAAGAAGCCTAGAAAAAGCCTGGGAAAAAAGTAACACTGGAGAATGCACCTGTCTCTGTGTCTTCTGGTTTTGGTTGGGGTAGAGTTAACTTTCTTTACATTAGCTGGTATAGGGCTGTGTTTTGCATCTGTTATGAAAATGTTGTTGATAACACAGTGTTATGGCATTGTTTTCATTACTGCTGAGCAGAACTTACACAGCCTCAAGGTCTTTTCTGGTCCTCATCCCACCCCACCAGTGAGTCTGCACAAGAAATTATGAGGGAAAACAGCTGGGGCAAGGGATATTCCAGACCATATGATGTCATGCTCAGAATATAAATTTGGGAAAAGAAGAAGGAAGGGGAGCAGGGGACATTTGGAGGGATGGCATTTGTCTGCCCAAGTCACTGTTATGTGTGATAGATCCCTGCTTTCCTGGACATGTGTGAACACTGACCTGCTGACGGGAATTAGTGCATGAATTCCTTATTTTTCTTGCATGTCCAGCTTTTTCTTTATCTTTTAAACTGCTATTATCCCAAGCCACAAGTTTTCTCATTTTTACTCTTCTGATTCTCTTCCCCATCCCACTGCAGGAATTGAGTGAGTCATTCTGTGGTGTCAAGTTACTGGCTAGGATTAAATCATGACATTGTGGGAAACAAAAGAAATAAAAACTGTGAAGCTTACAGAAGGCAGAAGAACTAGAGAATGTCAAAAACCTTGTAAGTCAAACTCGACTGAATAATATAGTTTCCAAAAAGGCTGCCTCTATTACTCTTTCATTTCAGTTTTCCCACAGTGTAGCAATAACCATCATTCAAGTGCCAAACATAATGTGTCTACTGAAATTATAATGTGGGAATTATGCACAATAGGGATTCACAGCCTATTCTATTATGATGTTATACTGCTTCTATGAACATAAAAGACATTAAATTCAGTTGTAGAGAGAATATATCCACCCAAAATTCCTCAGAGGAATTTACACACTGAGAAAGTCATCATTCTAGGAAGAAACTCTTTGAACTGAGGAGGTGAAAACTGTTGTAGGTCCAATTTTTCCTGGAAAGAAACGGTATCACCAAAATTCTGGGAAAGAATTTTGCTGTATTAAGCACTAAAACTTACATCACCTTAATACTCTTTAATTTATTTCTGCTCTATCAAATGTCAGGTGTTAGGTAATTTACTCAATAGCCTACATCCTGAGTTGCTAAGCCAAATGAATTCAGAGTATTTATTAAAAATTATATTTAAATAATCCCATCATACATTAGAATTTGCCCATGAAAACAATGACCTGTCCCTGATCTATGCCAAAAGACACAAGGGAAAAAAAACTTTTGTTTTTCGAGGTTTTTGGTTTTGATTTTGTATTACAGACTGTGAATACTATATTTGATTCTACTCAATTCTTCTCCAAACAATAGCTGCCAAAATTCTCCAAAAAATTACCATTCCCATGAAAAAGATAAGAAATACTTGACTTTGCTTTGGTGGCAGTAAAGGACTTGTTGCTTAGGCATCATGGCAGACATAATGATAGTGGCAGAGTGCATCTGGATAGAGGTCAGCCAAGTTTTGGAGTTGCTTTCAAAAACAGCAACCAGACCCAAGTACATTCAAAGGACAGGCCTTCTGCTCAGTCTT
The DNA here is from genome assembly GCA_013401095.1 of Passerina amoena. Lineage (NCBI taxonomy): Eukaryota > Metazoa > Chordata > Aves > Passeriformes > Cardinalidae > Passerina > Passerina amoena. The sequence goes on from WBNP01000690.1 coordinate 2,680,871, forward strand.
ACATTAAAAGGGGCTGAAGATGATGTGGAGAAAGGAAGTAATTTTCAAAATCTATGGAGTTTTGTGCTTATTTCCTTCCTTTATTTCCTTTCAAACCAGAAATAATTAAAAAATTCAAAAACAAAAACACAGAAGAATTATGTTTACTTATTCTGGAATACGAATATTTCCCCCCTTATTAAAGTCTTAGAGTATACTCTGAAAATCTCATCATGATCATTACGTAAACCTTACAAACTGTAGATTTCATTCCTTACTTATTTGGAGCAAGAAATATTTTTTTACATTTGTTTTCTAATACGCAATTTTTAAGTTTTTAATTAGTGTTTATAGACTAAATCCAGAAGAAGAGAGAGAATTTTAATTTTCTGTATCCCTACTTAAAACTCAAGATTTAAGCTTTTTATCAATATTTGCAGCCATTTGTATTATAAATGTCAACATTACATTTTATGGCTCTTAAAAAAGCAAAAAGAGAACACATAAAAATATATTCTTACATAGTGATAGACTAGTCTCATTTAAAGCACAAGCTGTTAAAGAACATACACATTCCTACAAGAAAATAAAAATACTGTATCTATACCTAATGACAAAGACATATTTGAATATACATATGCTATTCTTATGGCATATGGGCTCATAGAGGTGTGTACATATTATATGCAAATAATGTATAGTAAGCTCTTGTGTATACAACAGGATGGATATCATGTACCCAGTAAACTTGTGTGTCTGGTAACTTCACCATGTTTAAAAGCATATTCTAAACATCCACTTAAAAAATCTTAGTAGACTGTATAACTATTTAATTCAGAGAGCATCGATCTTCTCTTAAAATGAAGCACAGGAATTAGTCAATGATTTTGATTTTGTATGCTTCCTTAGTACTAGATAAAAATTCCTAACAGGAGTTTTTCTTGTTTACTGGAAATAATTCAAATTAAAGGTTCTTTAATTTCTAGAATAAATGTCCCCTAAGAAATATACATAATCAAGGTAAGTAGCAAAGCACAACATTAGAGGTATTCTCAGATGTATTATCCTAATTATTTGTAATTACTGGAACAAGCAGCTATTCAGAGGAAACACATAGAAAGTACAGGTACCCCAAGAACTTTTTGTTATTTATGTAAATCTTGAATTAAATATATAATTTACAGATTGGAAAGTATAATTTTAATTTATATTTAGATAGGGAAAATGTCATAAATCATATATCACCTGAAAAAAGACATTTAATGAAGCAAAATGAGTAGCAAGACTGTGCTTCAATGATGCCAGAAATTATAGAGTAAGCATCTGCCACTATAATTTCCAAAGTAGGAACTGGCTGGGATAACCTTCAAATCCTTGCACTCATTTAGTTGTTTTATACACTTTCTGTTAGATGCACTGCACGAGGCCTGTAGGCTACAGATTTTGCCACCTTTTCCAAGAGGTGTTTGGGGACATTAGAACAAATGTTCCTAATGGAAATTTAAATGCTGTATTTTTCTTTTCTGTACTCTTACGTAAATTTATAAAAGAAGCATTATTAATTTAATCTTGGAATGTCCTGAACTTTTAACAAGGAATTGATACTGATACTGTTGTGTTACAATATTCTTAAAAACAGGTTAAGAATATATGTCTGCATGAGATATTTTGATTATTGCAGTGAAATTTATGGCAACAAAACAAGGGATAATCTGCTCTCATGATAAACAACAACCTCTTAATTTTCTTTATATTCCTTAGCATGTTTTATTTTCCATTCCTCATGTATATAACAAGACTGTGAGAATTTTGTACTTTTCCTGTGGGTTTTTTGGGCCAACTACTAATTTCCATATATGTTTATGACTTACTTCCACAAACATCAAAGAAAGGAAGATTAATAATGTCATCATTGCACAATATTGGAAGTAGAGTAGAGGTTTTATACCTGACTAGTATGTAGGGGGAAAAAATCTGCCTTTTGTTGTCATAGCTGTGCTATATATGTGTGTATTCTTCTATTCACCAAGTAAAAAAAAAAAAAAAAAAACCAAAAAAACAACACTTCAAGACAACCCATATATAATAAATATATTTATCTATTGTACATAAATTTTTAATTAAATGAAGACTAATTCTCAATTAATGTTCAGTGGAACCATTCACTGTTGGACTCACCAGATTATCCATCTGATAACCTGTTTTACAGACCTCCAGGACTTACTTAAAAATGTTTTTATACAGGCAATTTTCAGGATATTCCATTGCTATTGACTTTTGTACTGACATAATTTGTTGAACTTTTCTCTACAGTAACTTTGTTTTTGAACCTGACCATTATGAAAATAATCAGCTTGCACTGAAAAAGAGCAACTTTCATATTTCTAAAACTAGTGTCATTCCCCACTTTTCTTGTTTCCCACATTTCATTTATGAATTCAGTCATTGACTGAGGTGTAACCTGTTCACCCAGAGGGTGGCTGGGCAGTGGAACAGACTTCCCAGGGAATAGGTCCCAGTACCAAACCTGCCAGAGTTTAAGAACTTGGACCAGCCCTCAAGCACATGGTGTGACTCTTGGGGCTGTCCTGGGAAGGGGCAGGAGTTGGACTCAGTGGTCCTTGTTGATCCCTTCCAACTCAGAATATCCTGTGATTCTATGATTTTGAGAGTGCTTCAACTAGTTCTATATCCAAAAGGAATCTGCTTTGGAATGCCCTAACTCTTATGCGTCCTGTAAAGACAACTCCCAACATTTGATTAAAGTGCAAAGTTTTGTGTACGGGACAGTCTTCTTATTCAGAAATATGTACATTGAGCTTGCTGAAAATTGTTAAAAGAGAAAAGCACCAAATATTATACTTTTAGAAAACTATTTGCTAAATTGATAAATTGAACAATTAGTAATTTCTATTGTTGAACAATGTGAAATAGAATAACATTTTTGGTGGGGAGGTAAAACTCCTTTCTTCATAAAAGAAGACACATTTTTAAGAAAGTATATTGCTTCCTACAAATGTATTCTTATATTTTATTGGACATATATTATTTGTTTGTGGATGACATTATTAGCCATTCATTACCACATATTACACCTTTCAAAAAACAGAGATTTTGAGCATTTGAATATTTCTCCTTTGATTTTTAATTTTATCATTCATCCGTAGACTTCTACTAAAGGATTCTTGATATTATAACTAATATATCATTTTGTTGTACAATAAAACTGGAAAAATATAATTAAAAAAATAGACACAGTGATAAAATATGGCAATATGAAAACTGAATCAATATTGATGTTCTTCATTTTTACTTAGCTATGGATTTCATCTAGTAGGACCAGGATTCTAATATTCATAAGTTATCAAAGTTTGTAGCAGAACATCAAAAATGAGATGAGGATGCTGGTTTTGTCAACATGAGCTTTCCACAAATACTTTGGGGGTTTTGTTTGTCTGTTTCACATTTCATAGCTTTTCAACTGGTTTCATAGATTATGTGAACTATGCTGAAATGACTTTATGACATTTTAATTTTTTTTCCTGAGGGATCTGAAGTCTTCTAGTGTGAATAGTAGTTTTCTACTATTCTCAGTAGTGTTAGAGAGAGTTTGCCTTCATCTTCAGCTGTGACGCATGGAGAGAGATTGACTTAAACTTCAGCCTCTTGCCTTTGACATCATACAGTCTTTTGTCACACAATCTAGTTTTCAGTACCCTTCTCTCCTTATCAGGCAGCTCAGAGCAGTGATACAGCTACTAAAGGGTCAGCTGCACAGTGAAGCTTTCAAAACAAAGCTCAGAAATTAAGTGCTCTCTGGAAAAATGGACTGTGAAAGCATTCAAGAAACTGATGGACTGAAACTGCTTTGAAAAAAATATCGCTAAGCACAAAGTATTTGTATTTCAGGGCCTAAATGCCTACAGGAGTAAAACATCCTTACTGACACAGTTATTTTAAACTCTCTATAAATATTCAATAAAGTATAAAAATTTAATGTTCTAAGGCAGATAGGTAATAGGGGTATGTAATTTTAGACAGAGTTTCCTGTTTATGTAGACTCTGTACTAGTCAGGTACATTTTTAATATGATTTTTTTCTATTTCTGTTTATATACCCACAAGGATGACCAGGTTTAACTCTTAAATGAATGGCCAATATGGGAATTGAACCCACAACTTTGGTGTTATTAGCAACATGCTCTGACCAGCTGGGCTAACCTCAGGGTCATTATGTGTACTTATTGAGAAATGTCAGACCAACTTTTGAGGCTTTATCACATTTTTAAAAGCTTTTGAATGTAAAATAGGAAGATTCTGTAAAGTGTATATGCTAGGTTTTGAGGAATTCTTCCAAGTTTGGGAGTCCTGCTATTTCAATGAAAGCAGAGCCACAGGCAACAGGAAGAGTATTATGGAGTAGGGTGTTCTAAATTAAAAAAACAAAATGGAACGTGAACTATCTATTTTAACCACCATAAAAATTTAAAAGCATGTATAATTTAGAATCAATGTTAAGCCTTTTTTTTTCCTAATATATTTTTTAAAGTTTGAAAGTTAAGAGACTATTCAGCAAGCTTTTCAGAAGACAAAAATTCAGTTATGTCAGACCAGTTAAAGTTATGAAAAACTTGAAATATTTAAGGGGGAGGTTAAAATAGATAAAAGAATTGCTAATGAGTTTTAATATCAATAAAAATGAAGAAAAGAACACAGGGTAAGTATTCAAAATATTCCTAAAGCTTACAACTATTTCAGTTTACAGCAGTAGCCCCGAAAATAACCTTGGTCTTTCTGTTGACAGCACAGAAGAAAGCACTGCTTGCACAAATATTGTGAAATATCTCTTGGAAGAAACCAGAATACATAGGGGATGAAGAAGTGCAACATGCAAAGAATACTATTCTGATCTTATTAAAAAGTAGCTACAGGTTTAAAATGTTTGTGACATATTGGACAATTCAGAATTAAAAGATGGTCAAAGAAAGAATAAGGAAAGGACCAAAGGGTGGAGGAATCTTTCCAAACAAACATTGAAGGATTATTTTTAACTTTAAAATATGTCTTAGAAGAATAGGAAAAATAATTATTTTATTTTTATTATTACAGAAATTAACTATATGAAGGTGATATATGAGTGTATTCATGCCTCAGAGCTCAACAAAAATGGAACAAGTTAAATTTGGAAGTGTTAAATATCTAAGAAAATAATATCCTATGCACTTTAATTAAGTTTAATTAAGTAAAAAGTAATTTTCTACAGGAAGGAAACAAATAAGTAGACTCAGAATGGGACTGAATAATAGGAATTCCATAAAAAGGGTATGAGCTTGATTTTAAGTTTATTGGGGTTTAGCTTAACATTTTCCTCCATGCAGTTTAAGAAATCAATAATTTGGACGCAGTCCACCAGAAATCACAAAAGAAACATAAACATAGGAAACATTCAATAATGATTTTAAGCTCAAGAGATCATCATTTCTTCTGACAAAAATCATTGAAAATTTGCTCACAAAAATATTCACTGTTGTAATTAATAATTTAAAAAGTGAAGGTTATTAAATTATACACTTCAAAGATTAAAATCTATTCAAACTGGCAATCATTATGAGATGTAATATAGAACTTAGATTATCCCATATCTTTTCACTATAGTGTTCTTCTTTTTTTCTGAAACATTTGCTTTTGGCTTCTCTTGTAGAAAGTGTGTTGACTATGTTGTTTCTACTTCCATCCCAGTATTGCAACTAATATATATCCAGAAATAATTCTCACAATGTAACTGAAAGTAAATGACCAAACTATATTCTCTAACTCAGAGTATTATGGCTCCTTTTATGCCTTCTGTTTCTTCCCTTTATGCAGAGTGCTGGAAGACATGCAAAAGCTGTAGACTGGTCTGATACTACAGATTTTATGGATGAAATAAATCATCAATAAAACCTTTTTTGTCCCTTACAATGCAAGAAATTGTTTTAGAGCTCTTTCCCACAGAAAGTACCTAAGAAACTGTCTTTTCTTTTAATTACAGTGCTTTCAGTGTTTACTGGGTCCCAATCTTCAATGTATCAAAGCCATTGGCTTTATCAGGTACAGAACTGTAGAGGAAATGTCAGTGACTCTTGAAGCTCTTCCCACTAGTAGTGACTTCACAGCATGCTCTCTTGGCAAAAAACCAGAAGTGTTAGAGCACTGTGTTACAACAATCTAAGCTAGCTTAAGAAGCTACCCCTAAAAGGTTTGACTTTTATCCTGTGAAGTGAAAATTATAAACCAGTGATATCAAAGACTGTAATTACCAGTGCTTATCCTGAAATGTCTCATAAAAAGTTTCCAGTACATAGCTTTTGCTAAGTAGATTGGATAAATCCAAGTTGTCTTTTATGCCTATTTTCTACATCTGTCTCTGTCTTGGTTTTTTGTTTTGTTTTCTCTTTTTGACTCTTGTTCCAGTTACTGCTCTCCTACTGTCTTACTTTTTTTATTTATGTGTATATGAAAAATAGAATTTGTGTGTTCTTCTTTTTCCAATCCGCTTTCCTCCTCCTATTAAAGGAAGAGCATACGTGGTACCACCTGAAGTTTTTTTGATTGCTATGGGAGCTGAGAATAGAATGCAGGCTGGTGGTCTGCTGTCTGCTTGCAATTCTTTTTAAGAAAGCTGACAGCATCCATAGGAGATTAAACAGGTGTTGCATAGAACACAAGTGAGTAATAAAGAGTAAGCTATGATTTAACCTACAAATACTATATCAGCTTGCAGTGCATCTATGATTCAAGATGCTTTTGCATTAGATTTTGTTCTAGGATTACTCTTGACACTGTTTTGCACTCTCTTCATATATACTCAGGATTATTTTGGGTTAGCAACATACACTGTCCTTTATTATTCTAAATAAAAGACATGAAAATTAAAGTAACCTAATGACATGACAAAAATTTTGTCTCTTTGGCTCTCAGTTTTGTGTAAACCTTCCACTACTTTATCAGAAGTTTCTGGTAATAGAAACACAATACTGAAAACAATTTACATCACCAGATAAAGACAAGAATTTGCTATCAGCTAAATCCATGCCAAACTATGGGCTACAAAATATAATTTGCCAGTAACTTTGTCAAGTGATGCATGGAAAAAATAACTCTGTCATCTGTTACATTATAGCACAAAAACTGATTATTAAATTCAGTCATGCCTATAACTCAACATCAAACAAAAAAGCAGCAGGTTTCCACACCTATACACAAGCCTATAACCACTTTCATCACAACAAAGACTGCAGAATGAACTCACATGTTGCCCTTGTGAGGTGCAGCAGAGATTCAGGGTGGAGATGAGATATGTCACTGACTATATAAGACTTTTACCCTGCCTGTTGTTCCTTCTGTCCATGGTGCACCAGGGAATGCAAAAATAAAATTAAAATTACAGAAATTAAAATTTCTGTAAGGATTTCTGCAAGTGCTGCTGTTCAGTTTAGCACATAATTTTTATTTTTGCATGAGGGTGTAGCAAAATGAAGACCAGATAAGGTTCAAGTCCTTCAACATGCAACATATAAAAAATATTTATTTTTTTGTACTGATGCAAATCTGACATTGTCAATATTTATATATGAAAGAGGTGTGGATATTACAGTGATACATACACATCTGTCACAACATGTCTGAAAATATTTGTTTGGAAACAGAGAAGTAAATAGTATATTTTTAAAATCTCAGAAATGTTGCTTTGAGCTAAACTTTTTAAGTCCCTTCTTGAGACACACACATAATTTATGAAATAAAATTTTTGTAACTCACAGATACCCCATTATTAGCAAAGAAGTTATTTTCAGAAATATTTTAGAAAAAAAAGTGTAATGGAGTTATCTTTTATTGAGTCTAATCAATAACAAATGACAAACAATAAATCTAGTAAATAAAGATCAAACCATTGTTTATTTGGAACTCATTGTAGCCATTTTTGGATAATTAACCCACCTCTGTGAATTACAATTTACTGTGTAGTCGCGATGTTTCCTTACAGAACAGGGAGAAATGTAAATGTTAGATTGAGGAGATGAGGCAAATAGCAGAAGATTATTTCCTATGCTCCTCATTTAAGATTGAAGCAACAAGGCAATAATACAAGTCTCTGAAAAGGGTAAGGCCCAGACGTGTGAGTGTCTCATCAGTAAATCTTTTCCTGCTTAACTGAACATTTGTTTTTCAACTAATTCAATTTTCATTACAAACGTTTGTGCCAGTAAACTGTCTTACAATGTTTAAAACCTTAGTCTTTGGTTTCATGGCTTATTTAGACACTTCAGATTTGTCTGAGGTGGAGCACTAAGATTGCTAAATCTAATCTCTTATCTTCTCATTATTTTTGTAATATTAATTCTTCTATATCACAGCATCTATCAGAAAAAGTTTTTAACATCTTCTTTCCATGTCCTAGATACTGAAGGCTTCATATCAACTAATGAGAGGCATAACATAGCAGACATATTATTTATTATATTATTTTATTATTGTTTTACATATAAGAATCTTTTTATATTTAGACCTCTGAGCCAACTATTACAGTGCTATGATAAGGACTGCCTTTTTCTAAACTCTTCTCTATCCACAAAGGAAGAGTATTTTAATTTTTTTTTATTTTGGCAGGATGGGAGTGCTTAGAAATTCAAAAGTTTTACATTATAAATCTATTATTTCTACCATCTATAACATAAAGGCTCTTATCTTGATCATTATCAAATTACTAAAATTTCCATATAGATAAAGTTACTAAATTATATACCAGTTCTCAATTAAAATGCTTAATATCTTTGGATTTTGGCTTAATTTCTGCAGGACAAAGAGGGAAGGATACTTACATGGTTCAGGTACAAAACTGAAGCTTACCTATGCAAAATTTTAAAGTGTTAAAAACTATTGTCACACAACATATCAAATATAATTTGAAGTACATTTTAACAGTAAGCAATACAAATGTTAATGGTTTTTTAAATGGCTTTGCACTGAAGTTTCAGTTTGGGAAATGAGAAAAAAAGTAATAAACCATAGGATGCTTAGGGAAAAATTGTTCATAAGGTCAGAGAGGCTGAAGTTTGAGGGTTTTTTAAATTGAAATGTCAACAGTATTTCCATGGGTAATTGAAAGGACTTATGGTAGAGTCAAAGAAAATGCTGAGTTGGAAAGGACCCATCAAGGACATTGATTCCAACACCTGGCCATGCTCAGGACACCCCAACAGTCACACCATGTGCCTGAGAGCACTGTCCAAATGCTTCTTGAGCTCTGCCAGGCTGGTGCTGTGACCACTTCACTGGGGAGCCTGTTCCAGTGCCCAACCACCCTCTGGGTGAGGAACCTCATCCTGACGTCAGCCTAAACCTCCCCTGACTCAGCTTCAGGCCATCCCCTCGAGTCATGTTACCAGTCATGAGACTGAAGAGTCTGGACCTGATCCTCCTCTGCTCCCTGTGAGGTCTCCCCTCAAGTTCCTCATCTCCGGCAGGCTGAGCAGACCTAGTAACCTCAGCCGCTCTCAAAAGGCTTCCCTTCCAGATCCTTCACCATCCTCATGGCCCTCCTATGGACACTCTTGAATAGTTTAATGTCTTAACGACTTGGTTTACAAAATGTACTTAGGAAAAAACATCAAATAAATTGTTTTATCTTGTTAAAATTAAATAAATTATTTAACTTGTTTTGTTTTTTTCCCATAACTCAGAAACAATGACTACAAATAGTCACTCAGCATCTCAGATTAAGCTATATCATAATTTATAGTTAATGGTATAAAAAACGCCTCACAAACCACCACAACTCCCAAGAAAAACTACACAAATAAAATAAAATTTTATTAATAAAATAAATTTTTATTAATAAAATTATATATATATATATAGTGGTCTAATAATAATACAAGTAATAATATAATTTTTATTTTTGTCATTTTCAGATTGCCACTTTATCGAATTCTATTGTAAATATTTGATATCACCTCTTCTAGAGGAAATTATAAAAAACTTTAAGGGGAGGTTATTGCAACTCTGTTGAGGTTACAGTCTTGTAAACTTGTGTGTTGCAAAGATTAACTTTTCTTATGGAGTTTGTTACATATTCTCCATGACAGCAGTATTTTTCAGAGCTAATTACTTTCAACATTTTAGTAGAAGGACAAAATAAATGTTAAATTAAATTAAATTAAAGTGAATTATATACCTTTCCATTACTCTGATTTTCTCAAACTCTCTCTATCATTAAACTTTTTTGAATATGAATTTATTTAGAAAGTATTCATGGTAGAAATATAGAAATAAATATGCCATTCAGAATTCTGAAAGGTCTTTGGAGATAGCAATTTTTATTGAAGATTTATCATTATTTTAATCACTGGTTTAATCTGATTTGTCAGTAACACTCTTGAAAAATTATTCATTGAAGTTATTATTTTCTTAAAAATACACAGTAAAGTGACATATCAGCAATAGCTGACATAGCCATAACTACTCAAATGAAATTCAGAATACATAATATATAAAGTAGTATAAATTGTAAAACTCAACATAATCAAGTAATTCCTCAGCTTAGGGCTCCTGTTGCATCTGTCAGTGATTTCCCAATTACAAACTCTGTGAATATGGGCAGACAAGAATCCTTCTTGTTAAAGAAATATTACACTACTCTGCTTGAAATAATCCAAGAGTGACTTGCAATGCTTATTCTGGGTATAATTGTGTCCATTTTGTGTCAGTAATTTAGTGCTATATTACCATTACTACTCTGGTATTTGCAAGTCCTAAAATTATCCTTATTCACTCAGGATCTATGGTCAGGCATGGCCTTGTCTGTGGCTGAGCTGGAGTCTGACACTCTTCCAACATAGCTTGCTGGTGCCCCAGCAGAACTGAAGTGGTCTTTGTCCTCACAGGTGTGGTTGGAGGCTTCAGGAAAGATTGTTCAGGATTTATGAAGTCTCTTAGGGTCATGAGCACGGTACTTATTTGCAATGTAATTTAAAACTTTGAATCTTTGTGATTATCTTTGAAAGCTACTATATATATTATCATCAATTTTTAATCAGAATTCTCAATAGGGAGCTTTACTCAAAAGCTGATGGCATGACACAACCTAGGGTTTTGAGATACTTCTTCAATGATTTGCTTCTATTTTGAGGGAAATTATGTGTTTGTGAAAATGTTTGTGTGCGTGCATGCATGTTTATTTGTCTAGATCAATCTGTCTTGTTTTAATGCTCTTGCAAGCCTCCTATACGACTTTGAAATGTGGCATAGACTCACATAGTGACTGATAGGTATAAAAGCCCTGCAGCATACACAAGCGCACCAGCTGCATTGAAACAGAATTAAATCTTGCGCTATGCCGCCTAGAAGTATTAGTGCAATTAAATCTACAGGATTAAATAATGAGCCATGAAGGATGGTAGTTCCTCAGAAGAATTGTAAACATTAATAGCTACCGTTAGGTAGGAACTGAAAATATATATTGAATGGTCTCACCAGTAAAATTATAATTCTCTTAAAAGCTACAGACTGTATTAATAGTTCTTTGATGAGAATGCTTACAGAGATAACATCCATAGGACATATCAAAAATTGATTGACTGTTAATGATTCTGTTTTGAACACAAAAATTGAACAGTTTTGTAATCTGAAACACTGATCTACACGCTATGGTAATCCTTAGTTGTATTGTTCTTTATAGTTGTATGCTGATTCTCTTAAATTGAGGGTATTTACAAATGCAATACAGATGCAGCTTCAAGCTGGCAATCTGCAACATTAAATGAGATAAAAAATTTTAGTCTTCCATTCTCTTCTGTTTTTCCAACATATAATTTAAGTAATAAATAAATGAGTACTACAATCTGTTGCCTGCAATGTTCTTGAAGTAGGAATACATAATTTTTGGTATTATGCAAAACAAAGAAGCAAGTGGTTTTTGTATTTTCTTCGCACATATTAATATATTTGCACATGTAGTTTTCTGGTTTTAGTAAGAGAAGATTCTAAGACCAAATTCACAAATCAGACTGTTATTTATTCTACTTTCTGAAAAACTATAGTCTATTTCATAAAACTAAACAAAAAACATTAACCATTAACTCACCATTAGGACTTGTAAACTGGTCATGAAATATTAATGCACTGACCTGAGAGAATTAGTTATTGCTGAGAAGTGTATAATTGTGATAAAATCAAGCTCAAACCTTTCCTGATCAGAGACTACCAATGTGTTGAGGAGACCAGGTCAATGTTTTTTTCACTGCAGCAGATTTTCATCACAAACTGAATTTCAAAAAGCAAAAGAAAATCTTGTGGAAATGCAGCAGTGGAGATAGATTTCTTTAAAGACAAATTCTAGAAGACACAAGAGAAATTTTGTTTTATTCTTCTTTTCTCCTGAATATTATGTTTACATTCTATTGTATGATACTTTATGGGACCCAAATAAAACTAAAATGCACTTTTATCAAAGTTAAAAGATTTTCAAGCAGAATATAATTGCTTCATTGGGTCAAATTTTCTTGTTTCTGCAAGCAGCTCCTCCCTCTGTATGACTGTTTCTGTGATTCTGTGCAAGGTACTCAATTCTCAGCATGTTGTATTCAGATTTTCGACATTTTAGCCAATGTCATTTTTACTAGTTGAATTTTCAAGTGACAGGCACTGCAATGCTGTGACACTGAAATACTTTGCAGATGAAGATACTAGATACTTAGGAGTAAGTCAATAAAAGACTGAGAGAAGCAGTCAGACAGAATTACTAATAACTTATGCTTGGTGTTAGCTTTTCCAAATCAGGAATTATTATAAATATATGTTCAAACTGCTCCTCCAATATCTAAGAATGGTATTTAGAGGAGATAATTTGGTGAGCATAAGGGTTTACTAAAGTCTTACCAAAAATACAGATTGCCTCTCAGTTATTCTAATTAAAGAATCACTAGAAATATTGTAGCAGTATATATTCACAAGTTTTATTCATGGCATTAATACATAAAATAAGACTTATGTGACTCCCTGTGATGCATATGAGAAGTTTTACTAGTAACATCATTGTAGTTAAATTAATAATAGAGATGAATACTATGAAAAATTATAATTATTCAAAATATTATTTAACTGAATCTTCAAGCTTTTTCTTCAACCAACATGTAGTACAGGTTTCTACATATTTAAAAAATATTCTAAGAAATTAAATAGTTGTTTCACTGTCCTCTGTTTCACCAGATGGAAAATTTTACCAGTGAAATCTACCTTTTCATAGAACACAAGAGTGGTTCTCTCCTTCCCTTCCTCATAAAGGCATGAATTATCTCTCATTTGAAATTCATAATCTCCTCAAAAGCAATATATTTTCCTAACTATTACACAGAAATGAGATAGTTAGCCAGTTAGTCACTAGGTCAATTGGCAAAATAGCTATTTTGCTCCTAGCAGATGCTTCTCTATCTCCACTCATCTAAATTGCCAGAGATATGGAAGTATAAGCACATCTCTAACTCACACATGAGTGAAAAATACTTGTTTTGCTATGCTAGAAAAACCATTTATCATGAACAGCATTTTTATATGCTGATAATGTTAAAGCAGAATCCCTGGTGTGACAGAAACTGCTCTAGTGACAGCTGTGCAACAAGCAGTAATTGAACATATTTAAAAATCTATCCCATGTACTGAACAGATTTCAATGTCTGCTTTGTTTAAGGTCCACTGAGTTGTGAAATGGTTGCTTCATTCACACAGATGTTAATATCTCCAGGCTCTTCTTTGTTGTTCCTCATTTGCATACTTGCAGTAAGTTTGCTGCTCATGAAGTCAGACACAGCTACTTGTCACTGCTCTCTGTTAGAATAATGCATCTTGAAGACAAAATACAAGAAACCGTAATTACACCTCATTAAGATTTAAGGAGAAAAATAATAAGAAACATATCAATAGGTGTTCAGTCACCAATGCTTCATTACTTTCTTTACTGTTTAAATACCTGTTTCTGATGAATATAAATTACTTAGGGAACACAGTATAGTTTTGAATCAGTTTAAGAGCCTCTCTTTGTTCATCTATGAACACATTCTGATGCAATGATCCAACAAGATATTGGAGTTTTAGATGATTATTAAACGTTATACTTGATCATTCTGTGGCAAAAAAATTGAAGTTTCATTTAGTTGTATCCATTCTCTGAGAATCACAACATGATTCTGAATACTCAAAAAAAAAAAAAAGTGAACAAAAGGCACAAATAAATTAATTAATAATAAAAATACTAAAAATGTATTTGTTGACTGGTTAAAAATTGCAGCCAACAAATTCTAATATCAATGACCATTCATCTCTTAAAGTACATTATATAACAATTAATTCTATATCATTGCCAGCAGGTCAAGGGAGGTGATCCTGCAGTTCTACTCAGCCCTTACCTGAAGTGCTGTGCTGAGACCTAGGAACTCCTCTTAGTACAAGAAAGACATGGAGATCCTGGAGTGAGTCCAGGGTACTGCTACAAAGAAGATTAAGGGACAAAAGTATCTCTCTTACAAGGAAAGGCTGAAAGAGTTGTACCTGGTTAGCCTCTAGAAAATGGAACTAGGAGGAGATCTCATTCAGGCATATAAGTATCTGAAGGGATGTGCCAAGAGGATGGATCCAGGCTCTTCTTGGTGGTGATGATCAAGAGAATAAGAGGATATCAGCAGAAGCTGAAACCGAGGAAGCTCCACTGTGACAGTGACTGAGCACTGGAACAGGTTACAGAGATTGTGGAGTCTCCTTTCCTGGATAGACTCAAAAGCCATCTGGACACAATCATGAGCAACGTACTCTAAGGAAGCCTACTTGAGAACAGAGGCTGCACTAGATCACTTCAGCAGCCCCTTCCAGCCTCACCTACTCTGAGATTTTGTAATCAAGATGTGAAATCCTACATGTTTAGGTGTTTAGAGGGAAGAAGAATAATCTTCCTTTACAGAGCACAACAGAAAAACAACCAAATCATGCTGACCTTGTCACACTGGTTTTTTTTTTATTCTCATTATGGAAATATCAAAAGACACAATGCACATTACAGTTGTAACACTGATAGAACAGCTAAAACTAAGATTTGAGTTTCAGGAAGTTGTGATTCTTGTTTATAGAGGCACAAATCACTGTTATTGTAAGAGTTTCTCTTAAATTTTTGAAAATTCTTTATGTTATAAAACCTTTAACCTAAAATTGTTATGCTTATATCCTACAGTTTCTCAGCAAATTTATATTTACATTGCCAGGTTACAGGTAGACTAGAAATATTATAGATTCCAGATTGATGAGTTGGCGCTGTCTGTCTTCCAGCCACTTTCTCAGCTGCTCTCTCACTCTTTTACTTCAAAGGGACAGGGGAGGAAGTAACATGAAAAAGTCTGTGGGTTAAGATAAAGACAGGGTGATCAGTTATCAGTTAGAATCAAAGAAAAAACAAACTCAGCTTGAGAAGGATTAATTGAATTTACTGCCAAGCAGATTTGAAGAAAGAGCAACAAAGAAAAAAACCCAAAGACATGTCATTCCCTTCTTTCTCCTCCCATTTCCTTTTTCCCCAGTCTCAACTTCTTCATTCCAGAGTCCTCTTCCTCCTTCTTATCTCAAAGAGATGCAAGTAATGGGAGCAATGATCAATCCATAAGAATTTGTTTCTACCGTGCTTTCCTCCTCACATTTTTCCTCTCATCCATGTGAGTCCTTCCCACAGGCTACAGTTCCTCAGGAAGCGCTCATATCTTCCGGTGTGGGTGATTCATGGTCCTCCTCACAGAGGTTATCTTCATGCAGGATCCCTCTTCCAACACTTTGTCACTTGCATCCAATAAATACAACTTGAAAATTAATTTTACCCAAACTGCATATTCCAAAACCACTTTTTCATGGGCATTTAGTTTAAAACTTATTCCACCTACAAAAGGAAGTACATGAAGTAGTATAAACCTAGTATTCTGCTACTTACAGCTGATCACTGAGATGTATTTTTTGCCTTCAATGGAAAGTTGGGGCACTAACTATAAAGAAATGGATAAGGTTAATTGCCAATTACACAGCAATAGCTTAGAGGGTTTTCTGATAAAAAAATTGTGTTTTGTTAACCTGAGAAAATGAAGTGTGTTGAAGTTATTTTGCTCACAGCATAGATGACAGCTGTGCCCAGCTTTCTAAGAGTAAGGAAATTATCACAATTTGCAACAATGAAGATTCTGAAATTTTTTGATTTCTAGGAGCATTTTCACTTTTGGGATATTTATTTTGAGTTTTTGAGGGTTCTTTTTAAACATTTTTTGTTGTTTATTTGTTTGGGGTGAGGGTTTTTGGCTTGTTTTTGTTTTGTTTTTTGTTTTTCTTTTTTGTTGATGGGGTTGAATTTGGGATTTCTTGTTTTACCTTTTAGCAAGAGAGGTTTGAGAAATCTGAGTGTTATAAAATGGAATCTGAGCATACATGGATTTTCACTTTATTCTAAAATCCCATGAGATATACTTTTACTCTGGTACACTTTTAGCAGAGATTTTACAAATTAGAGCAAATAACAGTTAGCAGCATATATACATCGGGATTATGTAAACCACTGTGGTGATAGTCAGCATTAAACAGAGTAGTGGGAGCTGCTAAAAGAATATAATCAACAAAAGTACCTAATGACACACCAGCTAATGGGGATTAATGGGACAATAGCTTGTATGATCAGCAATGCGTCCACTAAGCAGGTGTGGCTACTGGCAAAAAAAATCAAGATTGGCAGTAATTCATGTGAAACATGACGATCCAAATTACCTTCAACAGAGAGGGGTTGGAGAAACCTGAAAATTTCTCACTGTTGAAAGAAACAAAAACCTATTCTCAGAGGAAGAGGCAGAATGAGTTGTTTTATCAGTCACATAACTGGAGGTTAAGGATGCAGATGTTATCCCTACTATGAAATTAACGTCTGTTTTGGGATTTTTTTTTTTTTTTTTGAGAATTATTACTGATATTACTGACTGGAGTTCAGATGCAGTTTAAGACACCAGAATTAAAGGGTCTACACCCTTTATGTGTAAGCAGAAGTAAGAGCTCCTTAATGCTTTAAAATCTTAAAACACATAGGTTTTGATTTATTTACACAAGCATCAATTTTATCACTCAAACAACATTTAGCACTTTTTGAGATGCCTGTAGAACCGTCTTGTTGCTGTTTGGGTCATGAGTCTGCTCTACCTTATTTACCTTCTTTGTGTGGCTGTTGCCAGTAGGCCAGAGCATTTCAGGTAGTGTTAGATACCTGTGTTTAGCTCCTAGTTCATACATTCAATGAAGCCAGGAGGATGAATTTGATTCCTCCTAAAGCAGGTCTTTACTGCCTCAGTTCTGAAATTTCTGAACAGAGCTGACAGCTGTGGCAGAGAATCCATATACTTTCATGTACTAGATAGGTAGCTGTATGCCACCTGGGTTATCCTGTGGTGCCTCAAATGACACAAAATGTCTGCTTTGGCCTAAGACAAAATGCAATCTCATGTTCTTTATGGGAATTAAGACATCTAGCTGGCAGTCAGAACCTTCATATAGCTATCTACATTTTAAAGTGACTTATTATCAAATGCACTCCTATTCAGTAGGCTAGATTTCTTTACTTTGACACAATTGCCTAATGCCTTTTCAAATATTGAAGGTTTTGTAGCCTATCAACACATTGACACTCCAGGTAGGGTATGGGTCCCTTGCAAACCTCCCATACCATAGCAACTTCCCCATACAGAACTCTTGAATACCTTTGAGATGTAAACAGCACGAAGTCCTTGTGTTCTCAGGTTATGTAATTAAATCAAGCCTATAATTTTTTCATTCCCTGTATTTTTTCTCTATATTAACTGCATATTCAAATAGCTCAATTTACTTAATTTCAGTTTTCTTGGGAGAAGTGGGAAATAACAGTTTGTTGCAACTTTTTACAGTAAGAGCTCTTGAATTTTATCCAAGCCGCATGGCTGTTAAAAACTGCAGCAGTCACAATGGATAGTGTAGAGAAAAAAAAGCTCCTTGTACCTTTACAATTATTAGGGATTATCAATAATTCTATCATTATATTGACATTTTTTGATGAAAAAAAAAGAAAAAAAACCAAAAACAAAGGCAGAAAAAAACAGTGGAGAATTATTTTTCAGTCAGCTTCCTTCATAGGGAAGTACAGATAAAGGAGAGTAAAGAACTAAAGAGAATGGAGTCTGTCAGAAAATTGCACAGCCAATCCAGAAAAACCCAGAAAAGAAGATAGTTTAGATTAGCTTCTTTAAACTAGGCAACATTAATTGTTAACTCTGGAATGTTTCCAATCTTTTTCCTTGGATTTATAAAAATGTGATTTTACAACTTGCACGCAGATGCACTGAAGAACATTCAATTTTCCATCTAGTCAGCAGCATAGGCTTGGCTACAATGTTCCAGCTCCCTCGTGCTTGGCAGCCTTGTTACCTTTGTGATTCAAAAGGCCTAGATATAGGCTTATTTTCCAAGCCATCTTCACTTAACTTTTCATTTGATTGGCCTGATTTATGACTTCATTATACATGAAACACTTACAGGTGAAAGATGTGTGTTGCTTTTCTTCACTATCATCACTGCTTTGTTTTTTGAGTTGTGGGTTTTTGGTTTTTTGTTTGGTTGGTTGGATTTGTTTGGGGTTGGGGGAGGGTTGTTTTTCTGAGGGGCTAATTTTAATATATAGCTTAATTTTTGTGTTTCCTGATGATACTTGGTCTAAAAGATCAGGATCAAGTTTATATAATGATGTACAGGGCCAGCATCAATGTAATATTTTTTGATATTATGAACATTACCTAACCAATTTGGATTTACTTGTCTTTTTAAGGGCCAATCACAATTTATCAGCTTGATTCATGGACCTCATCCTTCACTGACTCTCCATAACGGCATCCACATCATCCAATATATTTTTCAGATTCCTTTAGTTCCCATCCCTTTAAACTGCCAACACTTTTCTTTTTTTTTTTTTCCCTGCTGAAATGCAGGCAAGGCCACTGGAGACAACACATTTCTGAAGGTACTGCAAGACATAAAATTGCATTAAATCTTTTTGCTTCAATTAAACTATTGACAAGAGTTTACAATAAAAGCAATTGAGAAAATCAGAAAGTGCGATTAACCACACCAGGTCCAACTCTGGGTAACTCGCTCTCTTTGCAAAAAGCTAATGCGAATTAAGACAAAAGGTCCAGCTCTTCTAACTAAATCACAGCATTGGAAATAATCTCACTTTTTGAGATGCATGTAAGTAAATCTAATCACAAGTTGCTGTATAATATTAAAAGCAGCAGACACCTCTTTAGCATATACAAAATATAAACATCAAATTGGCAAACTAAAAGGTTTGATAAAGTACATAAATATATTACAAAACAGAGCATTTAAATGTTAAGCTACAATAGATGGGGAAGAATGTTTTATTGAAGTAGGTGCTAGTCTGTTAGAGAATTTTTCTG
This sequence comes from Passerina amoena, assembly GCA_013401095.1. Taxonomy (NCBI): domain Eukaryota; kingdom Metazoa; phylum Chordata; class Aves; order Passeriformes; family Cardinalidae; genus Passerina; species Passerina amoena. The sequence continues at coordinate 2,700,372 of WBNP01000690.1, forward strand.
CAAATAATTCTCTGTAAAATTACTACCTTTTTTAGATTTTCATGTAGGCAGAACAGTTAGGCCAAGTCATTACAATGTCACCTACAATAAGACTCCTCAGTGAAAATAACACACATTCTTAGGCTGTTTCCATTACTGCTACTTCCATAAGGACTCACTGAAACCAACAAAAACATGGATAATAATTGGCTAGTACATCTCTGAATTATATCTTATTAGTATTTATGTCATTCATTTTAAGACACAAATTGATCAGTCACCACCTCTTGCTTTTTCCTCCATTGTTTATCACTATAAACCAAGACATCAAATTTTAATATTGTTATAGATAGTAGAAAATGGTATACATGTTACAAAACCGGCCCCATTTTAATTTCCTGGGTTGTTTTTTGTTTGTTTTTTTTTTTTAATTTGCCTTTATGTTGTTTTGTGTTTTTATGAGTGTTTCAGGCAGAATCTATTTAATTAAGTTTTCTCTAAGTTGTATTATTTAAACACTGGAAAGATATAACTATATCTCAAGGGATTTATAGTTAGAAAATTTTGAAAAAAGATCAATCCTTTGGTAGAAATTCTTAACTTAGATGAAGTTAAGAAAAGTAGCTTATTTTCAGGCAGCTAAAATCCTTGTTCTCATTTTTTAATTATAAATCTTTAGAAGTCAAGGGCAAGTGTCTCCACCATAAGAGGCAAACTAGCTAGGACATAGAGCCCACTTTTCAGTCTCTAATAATTTAAGGAAATGTATCAAGTATAAATTATCTGGCTCATTTAATTTACTATTTTCTTTTTTTTTTTTTAGTCTTTAATTCTTCAGAAGCAAAAATATGACTTGTCTCTCTACTGTTCCTCAGCTATAACCAATCTCAAATAGAGAACCATTTTTTTATAATTTGCTGTTTGAAGCATAACTGTTCACATTTTTTTTTAAGTTGAAAGCCATTTTGATTTATTTCAAACATACTTCTATCATGTACTTTATCTACCAACTAGATACCAGAGATTCTAATGGCTGCGCATGATTAGGAACCATCAGTGGTGGGTGGAGTAATTATTCTGCTTTTCGCCCTGCACGATATTACTGCTGAGAGCTGTCTATTCTTTCTGGGGTTCACTGGCAGCTGCTAAAATTTGTGGTACAAAATAAACTGTGCCCTCTAGAAAACACTAGTGGTGGAGATAGTAGTGGTGTTTTTATTTGTTTTTTTCCTGGTTTTATTGTTACTGTTGTTATTAGTATCTTGTTGTTCAGTTGCTTTTATTAGTTGAAATAATTTTAAAGAAAGCTTTCCCAAATTTAAACAAATGAATAATTTTCCTTTATACAAGTTTCAAACCAACTCTATGTTTGTAATAGGCAGTAATCAAAGAATGCTTAAACTACCAATGGCATACTGAAGTAAAGAAGAGTTGAGTGGGTCGGTGCAAGATGTGAGGTGACTTATCTTACCACAAACAACAGCATCAATGCATGTAGTCTGCTCAGTTTGTTTTACCACCCATGGACAGAAATAGTCTCGTCCGTAGAGCAACTTACTTATGTGTATTATATCAATCTAAAAAGGAGATGAATTGCCTCTGGAAATCCCTATTTCCTTTCATGGATCATGAAAAGAGATTAGATGACCAGTTTATCCTGAAAACTCAACTTTTAGCTAGAAGAAATTAGATTAGGTGAATAGAGGACATAGCATTTAACTGAAATACAAAAGCATGACTGGTGATACTTTAATACTAGTTTCATGAGAAAGATTATAAACTTGAGAATTTTAATAAAATATATAATAAATACAAATTAAATTCAGCCTTTATCCTTTCATCTGTCCGTGTGAAGCTGTTTTATGCTATTTGAGATGTGATATGAGAGATATTTTTTGAGTCTGACAAATTAGACTTTGGAATTAGAGGAAACCTGCGCCTATCTGAACTGGCAGATAAAGACTGCCTAAAACATAACAAAACAGTTCCAACAGAAGTAGTACTATTGCTGTTTGTACAATTGAAAGCAGACACTAAAAACCCTAGTTTCCAATACATGGTAAAACAAGCAAGCATGTGACTAATCTAAGGACCCTACCAATAAAAAACTGAAGAACTGTAATTATAAATATAATCTAGCACACTCCAATCAAGGCTATTATTATCTGGAGTCTCTCAACATCTCTACCAGGCACCAAGAGACGGACTTTGGGTGGACCCTGTGGACACACACAACTGCTCACTCAGTCCTCTCCCCCCGAGGAGAGGGAAGTAACTGAAGGAACATGAAAAGACTTATGGATCATGTTAACAGTACTTTCACAGGAGAAGCAAAACATGCACACACAAACAAATAACAGATAAAAGAAATAATTTATTCAGTGCATCCCATTGACAGGCAGATGTTTACTAACTCCTTAGAAAGCATTCATAATAGCTTCTTAGACAGAAAAGTGCTATAAACACAAATATCCATGTCTCCTCCTCCTTTCCTTGCATTTTTATTGCTAAGCACAACATCATATGATATGGGGATATTTTTTTTGTAAACCTTTGTCAGGTGACCCAGCAGTACCCCTCACACCTTCTTGCCCATTCCCAGACTCCTCATTGTGTGAGAAGAAAACAGCTTGGCACTGCACAAGCGTTTTTTGGCAACATTGGCAAGATCAGTCTAACCCCACTTCTAAGGCAGAGTCAGCTGAAGCATGTTGGCTAGGACTGTGCCCCTTTTTGCATAGATGGAGATTCTACAGCCTATCTGCACAACTGACTGAGTTGTGACTACTTTGGAAGTTTGACTGCTTTCGCAGCAAAAAGAAGTATTCTCTCACGTTCAGATAGAATTAGTTTTTCTGTTCTCTATCAGGTTCTGCCCTAGAAGTGATCACTACTAAGAGCCTGTCTCCTTTTTCATTCCCTCTCTTCCAGTTTTTAAACACACTGATAAAATCTCTGCTGAGGCTTCTCTTTTTCAGAGCAGAGTTGAAGTTCTCTCAGCCTCTGTCCCAACCCATCATCAAGGTGGTGATGTCAATGAAGATGTAAAATCATATCCAGTAATGATCCTTTATAATCAGCTGTCAAAAAAACTTGTAACCACTAATTAAAACCCTTTTAGGTCAAAAGGTCCATACTCCAATTTTCAGCTTTCAGGTCTGTACTCCACCACTTTGGCTATATATATTCAATTTTTATCTCGCCAGTGTGTCTAGGAGGAAGCAAGCTGAGAAAATTGGTTTGGAATAATTTGCTGAAAGTTTAGTTAAACAAAATCTACCATATTTCTGTAGAAGTAGAGATGTATTTAATTGTAGAAGTTGATCAGGTTCGTCAGGCAGGATTTTCCCAAATACTGTGCTTGATTTTCCCAAACATTTCTTTCATTTGGCAATAGTTTATAAGAGGACTTATTCCATTATTTTGCCAGGGACTGTAGCAAGTACAAAAAAACCAGAACAAATACCCCAATTACTTAAAAACCACAGACATAAATGGAATGGGATAAGAATATAAATAAATTGAAATTATTTTAGATTAATAAATTCCATAACAATAATTATAATTATTTTTCATATGTTTTTATTGTATTTTTTCATCAGCCAATCCATTTGCATAAATATGTGATTATTAACTTCAAAATCATCCAGTAAGTCATGTAGACTGACCTTTTAATTGCTACCATTATTCTCAAAATAGGTTTTATTAAGACCAAAGGATAAGTTTATAATACACCAATGTGGAGCACTAAAGAATTTACATTGGCTCAATTTTGGCAATTAAACGGATTTTATTTTATGTGTGAATTCTAAAATATAATCTATATGATTAATTTGCTTTTTCTACAGTTCTAAATCATTGAATTCGTTCCTGTGTAATTGCTATGCCCATGGAATATCAGGAAAAAAAAAAGATTAATCTTTAGAGAATCAATTTCTGATATGAAAGGACCCTGCTTCAGGACTGCTTTACTGTCCCTAAAGTAAAACTGTTCATCTAAGCAGAGGCAGCATTCATAATCTTACTTCTCTCTTTGAACACTAAGGCTATTAATTTCTGAATAATGCAAGCCATATAATCAATGAAAGGTAAAATATTTCAGCCTACTCACAGCAAGAATGCAATGCATGATTCCAGAAGTTGCACATGGAGGAAATGAGGATATATATATATATATACACATATATACACATATATAAAATATATATTAATCGTTTTTTATCCATAAGGAGGTGAAAGAAAAGTGCATTCTAAGTTACTCAGCTATCCATAATTTTGGAAAGAATTTGAATAGGAAAATAATTTTTGCTTTAATATTAGTATGAATTTCTGCTGTGTGTTTTACATCTAAGAGTATATTTTCAGGATGTTAATTTGCTGTCATATCAAACTCTTTAATATGTCATAATTTAGAAGTTTTACTGTATTATGCTATTAACACTTACTAGATGAGAGCTAGAGAGTGACTCATGAGAAACAATTTTGTCAAAATTTACACGCTTAGTCTTCATCTTTTTGCTAAGCTCTTGCTCTCTTTTCCCAAAACAAAAAGTATTCTTGTACACTCTTTGAGGAAAGATGAGTACTTAAAAAATATTACTGAACACTTCTCTCAAAAAATTTAACCTACTGCAAGATCTACTGGCATTTGTCCATCAGGAAGAAGTAAGGGCAGAGATGTGTTGCAAGTCCTATACCTTTATGGCCCTTAGACCTCAATGTTACAACTAGAGGCAAATGCTGTCCGAGAGCTCAGGATCAGAAACAGAAAATCTTATTGGTAGCTATCTGCATCTGTTTTTCTAACAAACAAATATAAGACTTATAATTTCTTATTTTGCTTCTTATAGAATATATTGGATGAGCAATAAATGTGGGAACGACTAACAAGTTTCTGTGTGTTATGACATTAGAAGTGAGCTTGGTGAGCCTGGAGAGAAGCAAAGTCAAGAATTTTGTAAGAATGAACTTTCATCTGTTTAAGAGCAGGTGAATAAGAACCCCTGGGTAACAGTCTTTAGGGAGAGAGGGGCTGGCCAAAGCTGGAAACTACTTAAGGCCACTTTTCTTAGAGTTTGAGAGCTCTCTATCTTGGTGTGTAGAAAATCAAGTAAGACAGGTTGGAAACTGGCACGACTGACAAAGAATCTCCTCCTCAAACTGAGAAGTAAGAAATAAAGGCACAGCTTGGTGAGGCAAGGGTAGGTGACCTAAGGGCCTCATCAACACACTGTGTTTAAGAAAAGACTGGGTGTGGCATTCAATGCCATGGTTTAGTTGAGTGTTAGGGCGTGGGTTGGACTCAATGATCTTTAAGGTCTCTTCCAACCTAGTCATTCTGTGAATTCTGTGAATTCTGTGAACAGGTGTGCAGATGGCATGAAGTTGAGCAGTGCAGTTGAAATGGACAAGCTTGAAAACTGGGCCCATGAGAACCTCATGAAGCTCAACAAGTCCCAGTGCAAGGTGGTTTTCTTTTTTGTCTACCAGAGTGGAGCAGATATCTCTGCTGCAGCCCATGGGGAACTCTCTGCTGGACCAGGTAGGCATGCCCTGAAGGAAGCTGCTGCTTGAGGAAAGGAGTCCGTGCAGGAGCTGGTTTACTGACAGAACTTGTGGCCCATGGGGAACTCACACCAGAAAATCTATTCCCAAGGGTTTGTATCCTGTTGAAAGGACCATGCTAAAGCAGTTCATGAAGGTTCACAATCTTTGGGAATGACCCAAGTTGGAGAAGTCCAGGAAATATTTATTGCAAAGACTTTACCTCTCTCTGTTGAACAGTTCAATCATTACAGATAAACATATTCACCCACCCTCCCAAAACCAGCTTGAACCTTCTCAGAAACAATAAATTTAACTCTGTTGTCCCAAATGCTCTTTGAATACTTGTACCAGTGTGTTATTGAAAAGGAAGAATAAAAATATGTATTTTCACATTTGCTGTTCTTCAAAGGAGACAGGGGAATTTGTGCGGATATGTGAAGCAGAATGATGAACCTATGTACTTTCTTCCCTTTTTTTCCTTTATTGGGAAGTGAAATGAGAGCATATTTTACGCTGGAAGTGTGTGGAAGGAATATAATTCTTCTTGCATGTATATAGAGAGAATACGCAATTAAATGCAAATGCAATGTTCAAACTCAGTATAAACGACAAAAGAAATTTGTACAGATTCATCCCTGTGAATGCAAGGAATATTTCTAAGACTGGAAAGAAAAATTCTGATGGAAACCCTTCAGCTATTTCCAGTTCTTTAGATTCTTAGATCTGGTACTGAAGAAAAAAAAAATTTAAATAACGTAAACCCCAATAATTTTAAGCCCGAGCAAGTTTAAGTTATAAAATTACAAAGGAGAGAGGAAATTTATTTGGAAAAAATATAGGAGTTGCAATTGTTTTCTGGCTTATAATATCCAATGCACCGAATAATTCTATCACACAGAAAGGTATGCACTATGACTATTTGTGTCCAAAGATAATGGTCTTCGTTCCAAGAAAGAAACTTGTTTATGGATTTTTAATCTTTTAAATATATTTTTTTTTGTGTTTCTTTTTTCCTATTATAAATGGATTGCATAATGAAACTAAGAAAAGGATATTTGTTTTCTTTTTTTACAAAGGGTATACTAATATGACACAGAGACTAGATTGTAAATACTAAAACTTTCTGGATTTCAGTGTGGCTTTTGTGCTATCCTATATACCATCCAGTATAAACTAATAATTTTTTATTACAATAGTTATTAAAGAATTCAGGAAGAATTGATTACAGGAAGGATTAATTACTAAAATCATCACAAAGTTATCAAATGAAGGTGTTATTTGGACTGGTGGTTTTTATTGTCTTCTGTTCATTTTTCCCTTCAGTCTTAACAAAGACATCTAGAAAGAACATGCCTAAATTTAATTTTGATTTAATAATACATGTATACTGTATGCAATCTTTAAATTCTTATTTGTTGACCATGGTAAGAAAACAGACAATACAAGCAGATGCCATTAAACACCGGGAATCAGTAAATGCTTGGCAAACAGTGCTTGCAGAAACAACCACATGTATCACTTCAAGCTCTGATGCTGTAGTGGACACAGAATTTGCATTTCAAACTGCATTCCTATGCAGTTAGTGAGACTTATTAATCTCTTCTATTTCTTCTTGGGATACTTGATGTTCATTTGGAGGATAAGAACAGATATTTTAGAGTTAAAAAGAAAAATCCGTGGTTAAAAATTATCTGCTTGCTCAGATCTAGGTTTTGGGACTTTGTTAGTTTTCTTCTTTGAGTTTTTCCTGCATTTGCATGGTATTTTTGTTGGTTTTTGGGGGGGGTTTTGTTTGGTTTTTTGTTTTGTTGGGTCTTTGTTTTTGTTTGGTTGGGGTTTTTTGTTTTGTTTTGTTTTTTGGTTTTCTTTTTGGAGTTTTTTTGTTAATGGAGGATAAGGGGGGAATTTTCACTGCTGCTGTTTGGGCTTGGGGTTTTTTGTGTTTATTTTCCAAACAAGTCACATTCATATTACTGTTGCAACAGCAGCCTATCCAGTGGACCAATGCATACCAACAAAGCCATTAATTTTTTGATGGATTGCAGTGTTGACTGCATGAATAAACAGTGATGTTTTATAGGCTTTCCATACAGTGTAAAATGTATAAGAGTTTTCAGATAATAGATGTTGCATATTGCTTTTCCTAAGGGATTTTTTTATTCAGTTAGCCACTATTCACTTCTACTTGCTTTTCATTAGAAGGCTTTTTGATTGTTGACTGGGAAGTCAAAGCATATGTAAGCAGGAGCAAGGATTTAGAAATGTGCTGCCTCTTATCAGGCACAATGTCCTCTAAGGGTGCATTTTACCTTTAATTTTTAAATTATTATGTGCAAACCAAGAGGAATTTGATATCTGCCTGAATGAACATAAAAATAGATATGTAGGCAAAAATAGTGCATTTATATAAGTGTTGGGGTTTTTTGTTTGGGGTATTTTTTTATGTCTTATTGTACATTCAAGTATATGCACTTTGAGCAGACCCACAACAGATCAAAGGCAGGTACAATAGCACACATTTTTGGCATCCATCTATTTTCACTAAGGATGATAAATGATAAAATTGAACTGGACCACAATTCTATCATTGATAAAGATAATATCACAAAATACAAGTTCAGGGAATATACATAAAAAACAGACTTAAGCCTGTTATCACAGACTTGCATGAGTACAGAAATATGCTCTGACATATGACGGAAATGTTCATAAACAATTACACATCATTTCAGTAAAGACCTTTTTCTTTTTTCAGTATTTTCAAACTTCAGGAATAAACAAGTATTAAAGTCATGTTAACAATTCAGAAGGTAATTAACTCCAATGTTAAAGGCAGGTTTTAGTAGTAGCTCATAAAAAAGTCATTAAGAATAAAAACAATTAAAGAAAGGATAAGGAAAATGGCAGTAAAATAATTTGGTATGTGTAGTTTGATGGAAGTAGTGCAAATGTGTATTCACAAGCATGTAGTGAGTTCACTAAGGTAAACACTGAAATATGGCAATAGGATTTAATGATTTAGGACTGACTGTCATTCACGTGAGATCTGGAGGATAGAGCTGGGTAGAGAGGAACTGTCTGAAGTTCAACAAAAAGTAAGTGCAGAGTTCTGCACCTGGGGAAGAACCTGTACCCAGAGAGGATGGGAGCCAGTCTGCTGGAAAGCAGCTCTGCAGACAGGAACCTGGGGTCCTGGTGGACAACAAGCCAATGGTACCCTGAGGTGCATTAGGAAAAGCATTGCCAACAGGTTAAGGGAGGTGATCCTGCCCCTCTGCTCATTCCTGGTGAGGCCAATCTGGAGTGCTGTATCCAATTCTGGGCTCCTCGGTACAAGAGAGACGTGGAACAATTGGAAAGGGTCTAGTGAGGGGAAAGCAAGGTTAGGGACTGGATGGTTTCTCTTATGGAAATTCCACCTGTATATGAGGAAGAATTTCTTTACTCTGGAAGTGATTGATCACTGGCACAGGCTGACCAGAGAGGTTCTGGAGTATCCTTCTGCAAATCACTTTGAAGACACCCAAAATCACATCTGGACATCAGTTTATGTAACCTGATCTAGGTGAACTTGCTTTAGCAGAGGGGTTGCGCTAGATGTTCTCTGGAAATTCCTTCCAAAACTCCATTGCATAATTCTGCGATTTGAAACACAGACCACCCAGTTTTATGATTAGCAATAGTCAGTCACACATACACACAGTCATAATGCAAACAATCACTTTTGAAGCTTTAGGGCAGAGCTTAGTCTCTGAAATATTGAGAAAAGGTCTTTCCCTATGGCATAACAGTATAGCATTGGCCAGATGCATTATGGGACTTGAAGAGTTCTTTTCTCCCCAGATATCAGGATACTGTACTTTATGGAGCTTCATTGAATCAATGACACACCATAATACTTGAGAAAATAAATGGTGTGTATTAGAATATTTGCATATATACAGAACTATGCAAAAATATTCTCCCAGGTGCAAAACCAGACAAGCAACCTCCTTTAAATTCACAGCCTTCCTATGCCAGCTGATTCATGGTGAAGGCTGAACATAAAGGAGACATTAACATTGTGCAACTGAGCTGGTGAGAATTTTAATTTCAGCTATTATCTTACATAAAAAATATATATATTTAGATAAGACACCAAAAAAAAAGCAATATGTTATATAAGAAATTAAATAATATTTGTTATTTTATTTTAAATATATTTAAATGTTTTCTATCTTTTTAATTCCCCATGTTTTCAGAAACTAGTAATAAACTATTTTCATGAGAAAGGATTTTATCCATGGTAAAATTAGTAACAAAATTACCTCAAAGGTATTCCAAAATATTGATTCATTTAGGTGTAACTGGTGGAATAGTAATTAATAAAAAAGTAATTAAAAAACTGTTTAGGAAATTTGTATTTTTAAGAGGTTTTATTTTATTGTGATAATGGCTTTAATTTTGAAGCTCTCGCATCTTAAGCAATTAAAATACTTGAATAATAAATTCTTTTTTTCTAAGATTAAACAAAACTTTTCAGATTAAGCTAAAAATGACATTTTTTATTTTTTTAATTAAAAATGGGAAGGAAATAAGAAAAAATTCTGAATAAAATCAGAAATTTCATAATATTTAATTTTTAGTTTTGCTTTTAAACAAAAGCATCTAATAGATAATATCTGAGTTGAGACTATAACTGTGTTCCTGCATGTTTAGATATGTGGTAGGTGGGAATGCTATGAGGATGTAGAAGGAAATCCTTTCATAAATATGTGGCTAATGATGAGGGCATTAATTTTGTCCAATAAATCGTGAGTCTCAAGGTTGCATGGAAGATTGTTCAAGTGCACATGTTGGCATTTGCAGTGACTGAAGTGTGCTGTGAGGTGTAGCACTCACACACCTGGACCTGGACCCACCTGGACCTGGACATGCTGAAGGCATAAATCACTCTGGCAGGATAGCATGCAGACACCTGGCCTAGAAAAGGGGTGTGTGGAGTGGGGAACAGCCAAGAACAGTGTGATTGGAAAATACAGTTTTTAGAGAGTGAAGCATACAGGAGGTGTGAGCCAAATCTCTCTGGCCTAGTGTAAAATGGGTTGTGAGCTGTACTTTATTCTTGGCACACTTGTTTTGTCATTTCTTTTGAGCCAGCCAGCAGTGATAATGATTCAGAAGTTTGATAATACAGAAAATATTTTTTTTTCTCTCTATATATTCAGTCTAGGATGCAATCTGACTATGATAATTGATGGAATAGCTTCTCAAACTGTGTATTGATAAATACTTAAATTTCGACATGAGACTATTTCAGCATGTAGATTCTAATGATTACATTTTTTTCCTCTCTGTTGCCTCAGTAGGAGAGCTAAGAAGGGCAAGGTGAAAGCAGGTATTATGTTTGAAAATAAATATATCTGCTAACACAGACATTCCAATGAAATGACAAGACTGAGTTTTACCCAGCTGTGCAGAAGTAATAATTTGACAGAAGGAAAAATGAGTTCTATTATTTTTCTATGTCTTCCTGCAACTTTAGCTCCTCTTATATACACAGTACATAACTGTTTCTTCTTGTCTGTCTGGAACTGAAGGAAGACTGGATCATGAACTTTGATGCTTTACAGCCAGTATATATAAATAATAAATATTGAAACTATGAGCTTTGTAAAATTCTCAAGGGGCTCTTGAACAGAAAGAGGACAGTGTGAGCTGTTGGAAAACTCTTTCTTTCCTAGATATATTAGGTAATAGCAGCAATTCTATATAGAAGAGTGGAATCAGCATGAATGACAGTACCATCAAATAATGTTTTGCAAGCCATTAAAACATTAATTAAGGGTCTTACTTCAATAATTCTTGATTCACATATGCATTTTTCCAACAGCTTAAATCTAAAAACCATGTCTATGTTCCATAGAAGTTAGAAGCAATTAGCTACATGATTTATGCTAAGAATCTATCAAGGTTTTTTGAAAAACAGGGAATGTTTTCTGAAATAAGAACTTTTTCAATAAAATAGTGGCTGATTTAAGAAGTATGGGAACTACATTTGACAGACAGAAACAAAACTTTAATATGTTCAGGAAAGTTTGTTGATGAAAATTCATTTTATGAGTGATTTCAAGTTTTTGGGGTCCAAAATGTTCCATTTGTTGAAGGAGAGAACAAGGACATATTATTTATCAATGCCTAGATTCATGGAAATAAGACCTAACATATTCTGTATAAATCATGCTAAACTGGCAGGGTGAAAATCACAGAGAGTATTTTTCAGATCTTTCTGCTTCAGACCGATCATTAAGCTGACACACATTTCATTTCAGGTTTGTATTTTTAAATACTTACAACAGCTGTGTGCTAGAGATTTATGGATTCTAATTTTCACTGTATTGTGAATAACGAGCATTGAATATTTAATATTTTTGTATATCATTCTTCGTCATACTTTATAAGGGTAAAAAAGAGAGAAATACAGACTTTTTCATTTTCAGTCTTTATTTCCATCAAGTTGTTCTCAAAAATCTGATGAGTATTCAAGAAGAAATGGGTGTTCATAAAAAACGTACAACCAAATAAACATTGAAAGTCTGTTGCCCTTTTTCAGTAAACATGAAACTAAATTTTCAGTAAAACTTATCCTACTTTGAAATACATTTATTCATCACTAATACAGTAAATGTATTAAAACAAAGTAATACATGGGCATACATGATGATAAATTATATTTTGAAATTGGACTAAATATTTACTATGGTTAAAACATGGTAAAAATTTCCAAACAAAAAAATCATGCCCAAACAAAAAACACACAAAAACATCAAGCAAAAACAAAGAAACAAAACCTAACAATCAAAAAACTGAAAGTAAACCAACAAAACAAACAAACAAAAAAACCCCACAAAAACAGGGAAAAAATGGAATGAAATAATGAACCAACATATAGATCTTATTTTTTTTTTTTACCTGGCTGCTTCATTTTTTCAAGGATTGACACGTTTTTTTTAATTTATTGTGTACTCTGTCTGTTTTCAAAATGCTATATTCCAGTTTAACCTTATATAAAATACTACTAGATAAAAGGAACAGATACCCTTCAGCATTTTTTCTGATCAGCATAATTTTTCCTTATTGTTTAATTACTTAGTTATTATGAGTTTAGATGCAGGAGCAGAGAGGAAGGAAGGAAGGAAAAAAAATAAAATAGAAGTAAAAGAAAAAAAAATCAACAAAGAAAAAAAAACCACATCATTTTTAAACATTATGTTTTCTTTGTTCAGTAGTACAACCCAGAATATCCTTTTCCTAAAATAAATCAGAACATAAGTAGGTCACATAAGTGAAATAAATGAGTTTTCTAGTTTATGTGTGTGATGCTTATCAGGTAGAATAATGCAATCAGTAAGTGCAGGTGTATAAATGTGGTGAGTGTACACACTTCTTGAGAGCTTTAAACAAACCAGATATATAGGTGAATATTATTTTAGTCATTTATTTCAGAATGGCATGGCAGCTTTATTTAGAAGAGTATTTCACTACCAGGCTTGACTGGGAAGGCAAAGTTAAAATGTTATTGAATCATCACTACATCAAAATTTGAAATTTTAATTTGAATAGATCAGAAGACTGTCATGTTGTAGCAAGGACTTCTTAAAAACAGGAAAAAGCTATTTTTTATTTGTATTGAAATTTGTCCTAATAGGAAATAAGGAGCGGAACCTTTAAAAGTAAAATGGGCACTGTTCTAGTAAAAAAGATTAGGCAAGAAATATGAGCTTCTCCAATATCATGCAACAAAACAATACTACACACAAAATAGTATTATTCTAAAAGAAATAGTTCTGAAAATACATATTCAGATATAGAAGAAATCATATTTCAGTGGCACCTGAAACAGAAATTAAGATTAAAACTATTTCCATCAAACAGTATTCAGGGATATAGTAAAAATCTCGTAGCCAATCTAAGTAAATTGCATAAAAAGACCTGGGCAGGATAAGGAACTGAATTGCAAGGGAGAAGGCATGTTTTATGGACTGTCAGATCTTGCTGGACTGAGGAGGCCCAGGAAATAATTGTGTATTTATAGCAGCCATCCAGGCTTCTACTACAGTAGAAAGGAGCACTTATTGCAAAGTAGACGAATTCAACCCATAGTGTGTTTTGTCCTAATTAATGAAATAAAGGAACATAAAATGACTGTCAGATGCTTTACATGTCTAACATGGGATGGATTCTTTACCATCTATGACATTATTTTTTGGACAATGCCATTTATAATAATGATGAATCACAGGACAGAACAGAAAATTAATCTATAGATACTGATAGACAAAACCCAAATTTTTAAGTCCTCGTGTTGTTTGCAGCACCAGAGAAATTAATATCTTAGATTTTCTTGACATAGGTAAAAGACCTAAGTCATGACATGTATTTCATTTTCTTTTAAGCATCATCATTATGTAGTTTCAAGCATATTTTTATAGCAGTCCATTTCCAACTATATAAAAATCCTGACTCTAAGTGGCTTAATGAAGCAACCTGATGATTCTGATGACACAGCTCTGCAGACACACATCAGGAAGTTTTTGTTCACACTTTTTGTTTGATCATTCCTTGAAGATAATTCAAAAATTTAAGATAGACATATCTATATATTTTCTTTTGCTATTCTTGTCATGATGCTATTATGGATCAAGTCACCAATTCAGACTTCTTATAAATTCCGTGAACATTTCTGAGATGTTGTGACAGAAAGGTGTTAAAAATCAGGAAGGCACAGCACCAAGAATACAGTCAAAAGAAAAAAATATTTTATTTCCTATATTCCTTAAAATTTGCTGTTCATGTTCACATCTTCATATGACAGAAGATACGGGTAGATAGCTTTTCATTGCTAAAAATGTCTTTTTTTGACACTAAGAAGTTTTATAGAGCTCAGTATGTTTCTAACTAAAAATTCAAAGTTAACTCTTGTCTTTGAAAAATGTTTTGAAGTATCTGCCAAAGCTTCAGTTTTCTCTTGAAAAGGTTTCTTCAAAATCACATTTTTTTCCAATAATTTTAATGTTTCAAAAGAACTCAAGAACTAGAAGGAATCGGCTTTTTCATCATTACAAAAAGAATTTTCTTAATTTAATATTTCTTTTCTAAACACAGTAGTGATTTCGATCAAACAGATAAAATTCTATGATAAGGTTGTTCTTTTGTTACCTTTTCCATAGCAGTCTAGAATGGGAATTAATTAATGGATGCTTATGTATATATATGTATGGGCAGTGCTCAAAAATTTTATAGCACTAACTAAAACAGTGACTGATCATTTGGTAAATTTAAAAATGTGGATAATATTTATTTCCATTTTTATCACAATCCATGAAAGTGTAAGTAAGCCTCATTCTGCTGGTTGTGTGATTTAATATTATTTCAAGATCTAATCAAATATAACAAATTATTTTCTTTAGAACAGGTTAACGTTCTAGATTAAAATTTTTGAAAATATCTTTCGCTTGCATTTCAGGGGGATTTAAGCATCAAATATGAATTAATAATATAGATGCTTCTCTGGATTTTAATTCAAGGTTCCAAATAATCTCATGAAAATTCAGTGAGATTTAAGCTTCAGGCAGGTATCAGAAGAGCAGTTGCTGCAACTATAATTTAAGTTCCAAATTTTATGGAATTTATAGCACTAAGGCGCTAAAGATGAGATTCTATCTCACAGACTTCCCTTTCTGTCCTATGGCAAGAATAGTCTTAGTCCTTCAGTGTTCATATTTTATATCTTTCAAAATATTCCAGAGTAAAACCTAGTTGCCTTAAACATGTACACTTCCATCTTAAAGCCTTCTCTATTAAGAGAAAAGCATAATAACCTCCTACTTACTTTTGCTCCGAAACTGTACCACAGTCAGCTGTTCCTGATGGATAAGACAGGGAATCATTAAACCCTTACCTAAAGATGTGCTACAATGCACTGATTACCAAGAGGTCTTGGGAGGCATTAGGAAAAATTAAAACGGGGTTTGTTTCCAGCTTTTTTGCCCTTTTTATTAGCTATGCTATGATTTTCCTTCGTCAATGGGGACTAAAAACATGAAAGTGTTCCCAGAGCTGCAGACAACTCCTTGCAATAAACAGAGATAAATAATAGAGAAAATTACATGCAAATCTTTTTTCCACTAAACCCCCTCTTCTCAGGGATGCAATCAGATTACTACTAAATTTTAAGCATTCAGAATTGAAAGCAGAATTAAGAGACCTGGTCTGCTATTTATTCTGCATGGACAGAGTGTCCACTTATGTCTGTGGATAATGTGTATTATAAAATCCATCACTGGGCTCTATACGTTTCCTACCTAGCCTTGAGAGGTGCCCAAAGCACATTTTTGTGGTCTGTGGAGAAAAAGAGAAATGCACATAGGATCATTAGGACCACCTACAATCTTAATGGTACTTCAGATGTGTCTATTTTGCATGGTTGATTACAGAATGGATTAAAGGCGATGTGAATGACAATGCTGGCTTTTTAATTTATTAGAGACCAGTGTGTGAAAAAAAACCACAGCCTTCCTTGAACAGAATGGATCACTTTTATGGAACTAGCAGTTCTCCCTCATCTTCATAAAAATTAAAATTAAAAGTGATGATTTTAAGACCAATCAAAACTTCTGAGAACAAAACTAGGCAATATTTCACATACCAAAATGGTATGTACATATAATTAAGTCTTTAATTTATATGGACTTTACTTGACTACTTCATGGCTTATATCAGAACATATTTGGAAGATATTTTCTTCCCTTCTTTTCCCTTCCCTTTTTCCTTCCTTTCCTTTCCCTTTCCTTGTTTCTATTTTATTTCCTTTCACAATTTTTTTCCACTTTCTCCCTTCGAATATATATTTTTTTTTTTAACTAAAACCTTTTTTTTCCTTTTTTTTTTTTTTTGTTTTTTTTTTTTTTGTAATAAGAAACTTCCCTGAAATGCATTGGAATATTTGTTTATATGTGTCAGAGATAATCAAAATCTTTGCTGTGTAGAAAACATGTTCTTATTTACAATCCTTCTGGGAGCTTTGCATAATTTATCATTCTTCTTGGTGGTTGTGATAATGTTAAAAAGTGCTTCCCATAAAAGACCTCACATAATTCCTGACATAATTCAAGTTACATGCAAGAAATAAATTTTTAGCTATTTCAGACTTGGCTATTTAATCCCATAATCGGCGCACTTAGAGATTTTGTCGGTGCTCCCCAGCACAATTTGTATGGGTAAGAGTTTACTTATGGAACCTGCCATTATTTTATTGGTCACACATTTTTCCTATGCTGGCATTGAAACAGCATCTTTAGTAAGCTTGAAAAACTCTTTAAGATGATTGATGAAGTATAGACATTACCCTGAATCTGTTCGTTTTTATTTTGCCAAGTCATATAAATTACTTAAGAGCTGACTGTTCAAAAACAGTGTTCTGTAACACTGTGTCAGGTAAGAAGTGAAGTCATCCAAGCCTCAAACATGTTTAACAATGGTAGCTAGTGCCAGTGGTTTGCGTGTAGCTACGGGATAAAGAGCAAATAATTAATACTTAAAATGCAGGAGGAAAAAGAAAAAGTTAATCTCAATTTTTCCTTTACTTCAATTCACCTTGGACACAGCCATTATTATTAAGTTATTTCTTCCAGACACCCTTTAGTAAAACTCCACAGAGCTGCTTATGGATTTAGGATTCAAAGAATTATTAAGGTTAGAAGAGATATCTGAGATCATTGAGTCCAATGTGTGCAACATCAAAAAATGTTCTCAGTTGAAACTATGCAAATAAGATGATGTACCGTGAATAAGATAATCACTGTCCCAAAAAGAAAACTTCATGATTTTTGGAAAAGGCTTGAGAGTTGAACCACAGGTAGAAATTTTTGTTGTAAAAAGGAAGACTGTCCATCAAAATTTATGCCTCTTCTAATAATTTGAGACTCTAACAAATTGTACAGTAACATGTATTGTCAGTTATACCATACAATGCTTCTCATTAATAGAAAATGGTTGTGCAAGGGAGGCAGCCAGGATATTTTCATGCAGATGTTTACATCAATTTTACATTGGTGGTGAAACCTACCAGAGGTTCTTAGAATGAGAGAAAAATCTCTATATATTTTTTTTTAATTTACAATGTCAGTGGATCTTTTGAGTAAATTATACAATGCTTATAGATGTATGTGGTATGAATATATGCTTTATTTGTCAATAGATTTTTTCTGGTTATGGGAGATGAATCCACAGACAATGGAGGTACAGTTTTCAATATATGCCATAGTATTATATATTTTTCTGATATTAAAAAAATACAGAAAAATCTCTGCAAAGAAGGTTAATCTTTAATTATATTTTTATCAATGTTTCCATCCTAAAAAAAAAATCTTGACTCTAATTTAATTTCAACTACATGATACAGCTGTTCAAGATGAACAATATTGTGAATTTATAAAGAATTTTGCTTCTTCCAATTAAAACCAAGTAAAATAAATCTTGTTATTTCTAAAATCATATTTAACAAAAGAAAATCATCCCAATAACATTGCTTTGTTTTACCTGAATTTTCCACTTTGTTTCCCCATAATACTAATATTACACAATGCTAATATTACTAAGTTGACTAGGGATCAAATTTTGTACTTTAAATATAGTGGTATTATGTCTAGTACTTAGGTAAAATATAGGATAAAAGACTGTGAAATTAAATACAGAATTTAAGGAAAATATATCTTAAAAAAGATGAAAAGATGAAGTATTTGGGAGTATCATTTATCTGACAATGAATTCTCTCTTGCTTCAGAGACCGTACATTTTTCTGTGACCTTCATTTGCTGTTTATACATTGAGCTAAAATTACCTTTGGGCTTTGGTACAAAAATTTTGTAGTGTAAGTTTGGCACCAAATAAAAAGGCTGAGAAAAGGTGATGGAACAATCAAGAGTCATTAATGATGAATGACTAGTGGCCCTGAATATATGGGTTTTCAACCAGGCTGTTGACTTTGACTGATATTGAGTATAAAAGTCAGGGGTTGAAGTGGAGCATTTGATTTCCCCAGTGGAAACATTTAGGGATATTGCTTTCTAAACAAGGGATGGATCACTGTGACATGGAGGAAAAAGCGATCAAGATTCTGAAGGGCAATCTGCTCTGCTAATAATTTTGATTTTTTTCTTGGGCCTTTAACTCTCCAGCACCATAAAAGGTGAAAGCCTGAGAGATTAGGAGATGCTTTTACAGGTCTGCTCTCACTGTCGCTCTATTAATCGTACACCAAGTCTTTAAGTAGAATTGAAATCTCTGGGGGAAAGAAATTCTGAGCTGTGAAAGGCTCAGGAGGACAGGGAGACCTCTCTTGAGTTTTAGGATTGCTAAGAATTTAGAGGACTGACACCTGCTGAGGAATGGGAGAGAAGCTGACCAACTCGAACTCTTAACTGAAGAAAACCAGGAGAATGACGCTATCAGCATCTTAATCTTGCCTTACCAGGAGTTTGAATTGTTTACATTTAGCCATGGAGGCTTCTCTGCTTTGTATTTCTCAGGAAGACTGCTCAGGGATCCTTCATCAATAGGAAAGACTAAAAAGAATGCCAGAAAAGTGGAGCAGCAATAACATATCATGGCCTGTATATTATACTCTTAATTGCATTATTATTTCTCTTGGCTTTTTGTTAAATCTTTTAGTGGAGGATTATGGATTTCTGATGTATAAAATTCATTTTAACTGAAATAGCCATAATTTTTGCTTCAATTGGATTAGCAATAAATTACTATATCCGTAAATTGTGTTGTATTTTTTCCCATTACAAATTTTATCTTAACAACTCAAGAAAGCATAACTTGAGTATGGATTTGTGTGTCTCATTCCATAGAATGTAGTACCGTAAATGAAATTATCTGGATGAGTAAGGACTATTTTCCATTAATGGTCTCAAATATGTTAATTGTGCAAAATATTTATGCAGAAATTATCAGCTAGAAGCAGACTAGTGTATCTTTTGATGGGACTCTTCCAATCAAAATCCAAAGGAACACACAATGATATAATCAGTACAATTTGCTCACAACTGCCCCTTTTAAATTCCTGGAGTGTTCTGTGAAGCCTGTGAGATGTTTTAACATAGATAGAATCCATCAAAATTCACTGAAATAGGCTGAAATTATGGCAGAGTGAAAAAAACTAAGTGAAGACATAAGTGGAACTCAATCTTCTTAGTATTCCCCATTACTTTGGGATTCCTTTCAAAATCTGTTTTCAACTCAGGATTTCAGGAAATCACAATTATGTAACTGGGCTGATGCTGTAGCTTAGCTAACCAGCAGATTTTTTCTACTCTGTTTATCAGTTTGAACCCTCTTAATGTCTATAATTATAATTAAGCCTCTTTCCTCAGAAAATAACCAGGAAATAAGATATCCAAATGGTTTGCCAAGTAAAACAGAAAAATAAACTAAATGTATGAAAGTTTCTTTTGAGATGATTTAACCTCCTATTCAGATGGATTTGACACTTGTGATGGTTTTTCAGAATTCAGAATGATTTAACCTATTATCCTTTTCAAAAAAAACCCCAAAAATCTGTTGTTTCTGAAACCCCTGACTGCAAAAAGAAGAGGAAATACAGTTATTTAAATAAATGCCTAACCTAAGCAAGTCTTACCTAAGATGGAAACATTCTTAATGACAATTTGCTAATCCTTTCCAATTCCCAGCAGGTATTTGAAAAATGTAAATAGCATAGTAATACAGCAGTGATAATTATTTTGTATGGAGTGGAACAGCACGAATCTTACTCCCCATGTAAGTCCTAGGTATTCTTATAATCCATCAACCAAGGCAGCATGAGAATTCTCCCAGGATTATGTTCATATTAAACTGTGATTCATATTAAACTATGTTTTCACATTAAACTACGTTTTTATGCAAACAATTTGCATTGCACTGCTAATGAGATGCTTTCTATACTGTTTCTCCTATTTTGTATAAGTTCTATTTTCTGTCTTACTTTGAGAATATCTCTGTGTCTCAAACAGGACAGAATTTAAATAAAGAAAAAAATTTTCATTATAGCTGTTGACTACTTCTAATTCACTTTTTAAAAATATTTCTCACAATTAATAGTGTATTTAATGACCAAATTTTACATAGGTTTTTTATGAATTCTTAAAAAATGCAGTTTACTATAAGAAAATTCATGGTCCAATGTTGGATAAAATAAATGAAAGTAGAGAGAAATCACTTCTTATAGTACAGTTTTTATCAATGGGCCATAAAAAGAATATATATATGTAATCTGTTATGTTGATTTTTTTAAATACCCATAATCATTAAGAGATCAGAAATTTTCTACATATCAATAACATTAAAGGAAAAAATTAAAAATATTTTAGTGAATATCACCTGAGTTATCATTTTTCACATTTAAGGTCCCATAAATTGTAAAAGGAAAATATTTATATATTGAAGCCAAAGGTAGACTCAAGTCTTTTAGAGTATACCTGTCAGAAGCTAACAATACCGATTTTATTACATATAATAGAAATATTGCTTCTCCTTTGAAAAAAAATCCTAATAAACAGTTCTGTAATTTGCATAATAATCTCTCTATTTAAATATTGGTTTTGTATATACATCATCACTACTTGTCTGTTTAGTTAAAAGAGCTCAGTTCTCAAGCATGAAGTGGCATTTAGTTTTTCTCTTGCCTGATTCCCTGCACATTTGCAGGAAATCATTATTAAAAGATTCTTCACTGAAGAAAGACTGAAATTTTATAATGAAATCTACTTGAATATTTTCTTCAGTCTTTTCCAGTACCAGTAAGTCCAATGGTTTACAGCTTTGTCAAACAATATGTATTCAGATGCTCAGAGTACTATATATTTATTATTTTTAAATTATTAATTAGTTTTTATTGGAAGATTATATTTCTCCTCTACTTGTTAACTGACCAAATTTTCTCACCAGTGTTTTTTTACACATTTCTTACACATTCATTTTTATTTTTAATTGATAATATGGTTTGAAAATATCATGGTTTTTTTCATATTCACTCTCTGAATATGATGATGTTTTGGATTTTTTTCAATATCTTTCTCATTCGGTCTTATTCCACTATTGCACAAAATATGGAACAAAGATGGAAGGGTACTTTAAAGTTTATGGTAAATATAGTTTTACATCTATTTACGTGAAAGACTGGCTTTGTAGCAGAATTATTGGGAAAAAAGAATAGCTATTGGGATTCAAAGGAGAACTAAGACATCAGCTAAAAATTAAGAAACATGGAAAGTATGGAGTCCAGTGCTTGAACTTTACTCTCTGGTTTTCTTCTATTTATCAGCACAGAAGCACCCAAGACTTTAGAGAATGTTCCAAGTAGAAAGGTTTAACAATATAAAAGTAGATTAAGTAGATTAAATAGAACAAGAGAGAAATATCTAATTTGCAAGGACATTAAACAAGGTGATTTATATCTAGGCAGTTTATTTAACATTTCTTAGACGGAAGATTTGAGCTCTTTGTTTACAGAATTATTCCATCCTACCTTATTATTTTTGCGTACAAATTAAACATAGCTTTAGGGATTAAGAGTCACTGGTGTATTTTTTTGTGTAAAATAAACACAAGGAAATAAATTTGTGAGACAGATTTATTAGAGCTCTATTCTAAGATATACATAAATTGGGAGTTGTTTCGCATGTTTATGCTTTTATTTGTATAATAAGATTGCTTTCACCTACCTAGTAAATATTAAAATTTAACTGGCCAAAATGTACAAATACAAAAAAAGTAACATATTTTAATTCTGATTTTAGTGCTTAATCAAAACATTAGTTTTCAAAAGTTATCCTGACTGATGTAAAGAAGAAGGGATTATAGAAATGTGATCGCTCCTTCGAGGTACTTCTATAGAGATGAAATGTATTTGACATTAGAAATATATGGGGAATGAAATTGAAAAAATGCAGCTCTTCAGAGATCAAGTTGTTGCACAACATACAAACAATGTTTGAAAAAAATCAATAAAATAATATAACAAGAATAACAAGATGCATGGTGTAATAAAGACATGAATCCAAGAAGGATATAGTCATGGAAATTAAAAATTCACTTACAGAGACTATAGTTTACAAATTCTTTACCTTCTTCATCATTTTGCATCAATACTTCTGGTAAGGGTGGTACCAAACGGATGATTTAGACTATAAATTAGTAATTCATTCTTATTTATTTCAGCAGTAACTCAGTGGGTCACCCTGTGTGCACAGAAGAAAGGCCCCATGAAAATAATTTATTTGTTGCTTTTCAGATCAAGCTGTGCAATTGTATCCACACATGTAGAATTTCAAATGAAACTTGAATACAAAGACAAAAAACTATAAAGTAATGAGACTTCACATATAGAATTTCAAGGTGTACAATGTACACAAATAACTATTTCATGGGGAAGATTAACAGTACAAGGTCCTTTAGATACAGTTTTTCAAGCTAAATATGAGTCATTTGTTATCAAAAACTATGTCATCTGGTAAATAAAGAATAATTTGTCAAAACATTTGTTTGGGGGGCTGTCAATCATGCCTTTTAAAGTTTGATTGAAATGTTACTTTGAAAAAACAGGAGACATTTTTAGAAGACTTTAATATGAAATAAACTCAATTCTTCCTTAATTTGCAAGAAAAAGTGATTGCTTCCTTTTGCATACTTTTCATATACAAGTACATAATGCATAAAACATAACAATGATTAAACCTGATAATTCTACACTCAGAGAAATATATCATCATTTTATGTTTCAATATGGAAAAGTGCTACATTATTTTACAGTTTTTGTTTTAAAATGTCTGGACTAGTGTCAAGAGGTAAGATTATGCAGTGTAACTGTCTGAAGATGTTGGAAGTAAACAAAATTAATCTCTTCTACCTAAAGAAGGATCAATTATGTCTCTATCTAAAAATGGAAAAGCTAAATATAAGTAGAAAAAAGAATGGAACAAGCAGTATTGTGGTTTTCCACACCTTCTTAAACAGGATTTCAGGCAGCTTTCATTAAACTCTATGTCTACTTTAAGGCATAGATGCACTGTCTTTGGACCTCCTATGGTGTAGGTTTGGGCTCCACAACATGGAAAAGACATTGAGCTATTGGAGAGCAGGCAAAGGAGGGACATAAGGAGGGTGAAGGATCTGGAGGGGAAGCTGTATGAGGAATAGCTGAGGTCTGTTCAGCCTGAAGAAGAGAAAACTGAGGACAGGACTTATTGCACTACACAACATCCTCACATGGAAGCAGAGAGGCAGGGACTCTTTTCTCTGGTGACCAGTGACAGGAGTCAAGGAAATGGCATGAATCTGAGTCAGGGGAAGTTTAGGTTGGATATGAAGAGAAGGTTCTTCATGCAGAGGATGGCTGGGCACTGGAAGGGGTTCTTCAGGGAAGTGATCACAACAAGTCTGACAGAGCTCAAGAAATGTTTGGATAATGTCTTCAGGTACAAGGTGTGACTTTTGGGATGTCCTGCCCAGGGCCAGGAATTGGATTTGAGGTTCCTGATAGGTCTTTTCCAACTCAGCATATTCCACAATTCTATGTTTCTATAGTTCCCCCTTCCTCCTTCTTCCCCCCACTTTATATCAGATCATGATGCCACATGGTCTGGAATATTCCTTTGGTCAGTTTGGGTCGCCTGTCCCAGCTGTGTCTCCTGCCAACCTCCCATGCACTCTCAGCTTCCTTGCCAGTGTGGCAGTATGAAAAGCAGAAAGGGTCTTGATTCTGTGTAAGCCCTGCCCAGCAATAACAAAAAATCTCTATGTTATCCACACTGTTTTCAGCACAAATCGAAACACATGTTCCCATAGTAGCCACTGTGAACCAGCCAAAACCAGCATGCAGGGGAAACCTGGAAATTATTATCTTAACCATTGATGCCTCCTTGATACGCTCATAGTTTTGTACTCAGGCATTTTGCTCTGTTCTCAGCTGATAGTATTCCTATGCACACCATTATGCATCCACTAGGGCTTGTCCATTTGTTGATGTTAGTTCAACATCCTTTGCCCACTGCTCAAAAACTTGACAGCTTTTGCACTCATTAAAGGCTCAGTTACATGCAAAATAATATCCTGGAGTTTTGTTTACAGCTGTGCTATGTATCCCTGTGATTCCTGAGTTACCAGTAGGTAGAAGGAATGCTCTTCATCTGCCCTCAGTTGAATACCTTTCACATCTCATCCTAACTATCCATAGATACTTGTCTACAGTTCCAGGACATGCAGCATATGAGAATATCCTGGGAGATGCCTTCCTCTGAGGAAGTCCTGTGAGGGCTTCGATTTGGGTGATAGGGAGTTGTTTTGGAGGGGGTGGGGAGTGGGACATTTCACTTTCATTTTGAGTTGGGGTACATATTGTTATCTGGTTCTATAAAAACACCCTGCTGGCTCCTTTTAGACCACTCAATATTTAGACTGTTTCTTGGAGTTTCTTGGGCTATTTTTTCCCCTTTCCTAATTTTCTTGTAGTCCCCTTCTTGAGAGTAGGTATAAATTTCCTCAATTTATTTTGCCTACTTTCTTCTGGTACAATCCTAAAGTTAATTTTGTTGTGTTTATTACATTATTGTTCCACTAATATCTTTTATACTCTGGCTATTACCAGAGTCCAGATCAGAATGGCATCTTTACCTGTGTTTTCCAAGACTAGTTCTAGAAAGCAGCATTTCTGCATCTTTTGCTGGCAAGGCATTAGTCCAGCCCATGTAAGGCTAGCTAGAACTCTTACTGCCACTCTTAATAATTTTGAAGCTTCCTTAATATCACTTAATATTTCCTGAGTATAATTGTCACCCTGCTTAGGTTGCTGATAGCTCAACCCTAATATTTTGTTTATGAGTGCCACCCACAAAGATTCTGAAGGTTTTTTTTCCTGTAATTCCCCTCATATACAGTACTATTTCATACCCTGTAATCCCTCTTGCATCACTCTTACAAAGTTGACAGTCTGATAATGCTATAACACAGTGATTATCTTCCTTTTGGCATGTTTAGAGATACCTGTTCTCTCAGAGATTTTTACAGATGTCAAGCACTGTGGTTACCCATCTTATTTCTTAGACTTTAAATTTCAGTGAAAAGGACTCATAAGACTTCTCTCTGTTCTGCCACTTAATATTGTTCATGCCAGTCAACGGCATTGCTGTCTAATTTTGCCAGTGTTATTTATTGCTGTTGTGCTGTTTATTTCCCTCCTGATCTTTTCAGCTTTGTATTGAATATTGTTCTTTTACTATCCTTCAGTCCATACACCTTGTTTGCTAATTTAAGAGCATTACTATTTTTCTACTGCAGCTGTCCCTACTTAAGTTTATAGATATAATTTGTAAGTGTATTTGAAATAGTAAAATTTATATGGCACAGTTGATTTATCCCTATCATAAGATTTTTCAGGAAAAAACTTAGTTCAGTAAGGCAATATGATGATCTATGTTATTCTTATATTGAACTGTGCTTTTTGATTGCTTACTGTGGTATGAAACTGCAGTGGTTTATAGGAAATTTACAATACAATTGGAAAATTGATCCAATAAAAGAATAAATATATTATTTTCCTCTGCACTAACTATGCACACACACATACAACATTGTGCATACATTCTCACAGTTCCAATGGTAATAAACAAATTAATGCAAGAAAAAAAATTTTCTTATTTTTTTTTGTTGTGCAAAATTGTAGGGTTATTAACATTCAGTCAATTTAATACCATGGGTGGCTAAAGCTTCTTTTTAATGCCAGCAACAATACTACAAGTCTACTGATAAAAATTAAATTGGAAGTTAAAGTATCTGTAAAAAATAAGCATAAGAAACATACAGTTTTAAGCTGATATGCCATGTGTTGTTAAAAAATTTAAAATATTACTGCAGGGAATGGCTAACAAATTGTTACTATTGTCTTCATAGCATTGCATGGGAAAACTCTACCTGACTAGAAACTTTCAGCAGTGAAATGAGCATGCATAAAATAAAGCTAAATTAAAATAGCTAAAGATGTATGGATATATTGTATATATACATAAGTACAATGAAAGAAGAATTCATTAGTTTTCTGTCAGACTAGATCACTAAAAAATATTTCATAGTTCTTCCATAATCCAGAAAAAAAATCTAAAAATTATTCTTGAATAAAATAAAATTTCTGTGGCTTATAAACAGATCCCTCCTTTCCATTGAGTAAATATTTCTTTTCTGTCTAATAGTAATTCACTCCAGAAAAAGTAGGTTTCGTAAGAAAAAACAGCTTTGTGAGAAATAAGTGTTATTACACTGGAATATTTTTAACTCCTTCAGTTGACCACAGCCCTTGTAGGGGAAATTGTGAAAGCAAGGTCTTCACAATAAGACTCTTTTTTTGATACAAGAAGCATACACCCTTTTGTTGGAGATTGTATATTATCTGCAATAGCATTTAGTGTTATTTTTTTACAAGTTATATATCTATATTATAATACAATTTTTTGTACTTTTTAAAATAAATACTCTGAGTACTTGCTTACTAACAACAACGTGTATAACATGCAAAATGTCACCAAGCCTTTTTTTTTTTTATTCCTCAGCAGCAAATGTAAATGTAAATCCTCTTGTCAAATAATAAGATCAGCTCAGGATCCTACACTGAAAAAGAAGAAAACTTACTCTAAGTAACTACATATATCTAGAAAATTATTTGAGAAATGAGGGTGTAATAGATATTCCAAACACAGTCTGGAAAGGTTTGAATCAAATGAATATTAAACAATTTATTTTGCTTCCAACGGTTGTATTTCTGAAGTCGAATTTCCCTGGTTTCCTAGAAATGTCAGTTAAGTTATATTCTCACCAAGTCCAGCATGCTTAATGAATTCCTTGGGGAAGCCAGAATATCTGTAGCACAATTAACTTCCCATTCTTATGTAAATGAGGAGTTTCAGTGCCCCGATGGAAGTCTGCTTTTGGCTACAGTTAGCAAGTCTATGCCACTAAATGACACATGGAGCCTTGAGCTGAAATTTAGACTTCACTAATTTGTGCTGTGACATGTGCAAAGCTGCTTTAGAGGAGTGTGAAACACAGTTTTTAAAATGTACCTGATGAAATGGGGATTTTTACCCCTGGCTAGACTGCAGTCAGCAGTCTGATTACTTTTGTTTCTCCTTGGTCTTAACAGAATAAGCACACTGATACTCTCTTCACTATTTATATTCCTGATAATATTTTTGGTTGCATTTCTTTGTTACAATTATCCAGTTGAGATTATTGATTTAAGATGGAAAGACAGCAATAGAGTGAGATAGTATTTAGAATTGTATGTATGCACTTGTATTCATGTAATTAAAGTTAATACTGAAAATTTAATCCTGAGAAGACAAATAAACTCCAAGACAGGTAGATAGGCTTCATGTAGCTTATAAAGGAAAATAAAAACACACACATAAATTAAATCACCTGACTGAGATAGAACTGTGAAAAAACAATATCCAAAATGAAAAGAGAATGCTACTGAATGGTTCAGGCTGTATCGTTTCTAGTAAAGTCCTTTGAGATCTCTAGATGAAAGGCATTCTATGAATGCAAAGTATTACTGTCTCAGACAAAAAAAAACAAACCTAGATGTCAGTTCTAAAACACTGAAATACAATCAGATTCAAGCTGTAATTACAAAATGGGATCTGGCTGAGTATTTTCTATCTAACGTTTAGTTACCTAAGAAGATTCTGAAGTCCAAGTTGGGTTCTAGCTTACTATTTTCATCAAACTTGTCAATTGAGGAAAATAAGGAAAAAGCAGAAACAAAATGTACAGAGACACAGACTTTAAAAACAAAACAAAACAAATCAAACCAAAAAACCCTCATGGAGACAATGCCAAGAAACAAACCTTGTTAGTTACACAGTGCACACACTACAAGCACCTCTTCCAGAAAGTTCAGCATGGACTTTGCAAGTAGGAAGACTGTAAACAAGGGGAGAATCTAACTGGAATTAATAAAGTTATATAGACCTATGAAGGTGTGTGCAGGGGAAGGAAAAAAGAAAGGAAAAATTGTTAGGAGTGAGACAGAAAGTGCTATAAATGGGTCTGGTCATGTATAAAATGGGGCCAGTTCATACATGTCTGTCTGAGCCCTATGCTTGTTCACTGCAGTCAGTCCTAAATTCTTAGACCTTCTTATTAAATCTGAGTTCTCTATACATGTGTTTTTGAAGGCAGCACCTGGTCTGTGGCCATCTGTGTAGCTGCAGCTGAGACTGTGCAATGTCCTCTCAGTGTTTCTGTGAGTCTCTGGGATACATGTTCAGCTTCATTGGTGTTTGAACCTGCAAACTGGAAGCAGCATCCCTCAGCCTGGACAGAGACCCCAGCAGGGATCATTGGTACTGGAATGGACCCCAGTAGCCAGACAGGAGGGTTCTGGGTCATGGAGGCCGGAGGAGTTATCATTTGAATCATACAGAAAATGTCAAAATGTTGTCTAAGTTACCCCTTGCTACTTAACTTAAGCAATGCAATTCAAATGAAAATCTCTTTAGTTATCTCTAGTCAATTTAAGTATTTCCGCTTTCATGAGAAAACATTTTTGGGGCATGTCTTGTTCTGTTTCTCTGCAAACACTCCAGCTCAGAAGCTTTTCCCTCTCAAGATTTTATGATTCTCACAATGAGCTCTCTTCTGAATAAATTTGCACATTAGACCTACTCAGATAACTGGAAGGGAAAAGGAAATCATTACTGATTTTACATAATGCTATAGTGGATGGAATACTTCCTTAAGAAGGAAATGTACACATAAAAACAATTCTTCAGTTTGACAAATCACAAATCCTACTGTGAGGAGAATGTTCTAACCCACACTGTCTAAATGGGACTTAAATCTGATTATTTTTCAACCCTTTTGAGAAATATAAGCTACTGCAAATTAATAGTATATGGATTTATTAAACCTTTGAGCAAGCAAAAGGCACATCTCTTTAACCCAGAAATACCAATGCTTTCCTAGCAGTGAGAAGGACTGTGATCATTCTTCCCTAGGTAAAGAAGAATGCGTCTGTCTCTAATTTCTAAATCAAGCTCTATTTTTCTAAAAAGTCAGAAAGATTTCACCAAGTGAAGGTATGTAAAGGTCCTGTGTGGAGAACTATTTTTCTGACTGTGAGAATACAGAGAATCTCCTCATATTTTTAAGTGCCTTTTTGTATCCCTTTGGAGAAAATAATGGAGATCAAAGTTTAAATAGTATATGATTGGATATCATGTTTGGATCAGCACCTTGTGAACTTAGCCAGCATTACTTATACTGTTAGGACCATTGCTTTCTGCTTATCAGAAACACAGAAGCAATTGACCAAAAGACCCTCAAAACCTTGAGAAATTGTATCTGTGCATTAAGTTCGAGTGAAAAAATTTTTCTCCTTCTCTGTCTCTGTTTAATGATTCAGGATCTGTCAGATCAAGCAAGGGGAAAGCAAAGAGAATCATACACAAGATATCCACACCACTACAGGAAGAGTAATACAGTAAATATATTTTAAGAGGTAGAGAAGAAATTATTCTTACCCATAGGGATTAATGATGCCAAGGACAGATGTCATTAAAAAACCCCAACCACCTTTAAATGCTCCACTACTAGACAAGACAATATGCCCAAATCCTAGTTAGCTTTCTGGATTCTAATTTTTAAATATGCATATGCTCATCAAAAATGTTCATGTACACACACATAGTGAGCTACATTTAATTTTGAAAATTAAAGAAGCAATAGGTAACTACACCTTGGACCTATCAAGTTCCATTCTTCTAAAAAGCCATGTGGCAATGGGTTTTCTGCAAGAATTAAGAATTTTCCTGAACCAGACAGACACAACTACTAAACCAAATTACACTTCCTCTAACTTGTTCTACTTTCATCTTCATATTTCTTAAATTTTTTGCTCCCTGATGATGCCATGACATGTGGAAAATATGGAATCAAACACCGTAGTCTGAAAATGGCTCAAAACCTATACTTCCAATTTTAATTTTGTTTTGATTTTGTTTGTTTGTTTGTTTGTTTGTGGGTTTTTGTTTTGTTTTTTTTTTCCTGGTAAAGTTTTACTAACTAGACAGATATGTATCAGGGGCACCACTATTGCCATTAGTTATGTCTGATTCATCCTTATGTTTTTCCTCAAGTGAGTAATTAATACAAATTAATATATACAAAAAGTGAGCTCTAGATTGGTATTTTTTATTTCAGAATAAATGTAGCTGTTATGAGACATAACATGGTAGAACTACTACTCATGAAAGCTTTAATTATGGATGGTTGTGAGAGCATAGAGTAACACTGCTATTTTCTGGTTTGAGTTGTAGCTTTTAATGTGAAGTGATCTAACTAAAAGAGCTGATGGTTCAGGCTTTTACCCTCTATTTTCATGATTGCAGGGTACCCTTTCACCTTCAGAGAACCTATTTGGAACAGATAAAAAAAAAGTATTAATCTTACAAATCTTCTTTCTTGAATATAGCTCTTGTTTGTATGCAACATAAGTGCAGCTATTTGAATACTTAATAATAAATTGCTGCTGTTAATGATAAATAGCTGACGTAGCTATCCAAATTTATCTTCTACTTTCTTCACACAGAGAAACTGTGTAAAGTAAAATTCCCTAGCCTTGTGATATTTTGAATCCTTTGAATATTTTGTTGCTTCCACTTGTCTGAAAACATCCTTGTATTGATAGATAAACATATGTTGTTGAGATACAGTAAAGAAGAACTTCAGCAGGAAAGACTGAGGGTCAGTACGTAGTAGTGCAACACCAAAGAAATGTCATGATCACATATTTTCCATGTATTGCTCCTTAAAGTATTTATGTTGTTATTGCATGTTGTGTGTATGATGGAGCATGAGGTCAAAAAAACCTACCTCTATCTTCTGCTTAAATTAATGACAAAAAATAGCTTGGAAAAAAATACTGTCACAAGACAAAAGTTCGGCAACGAATGATGTCATATTGATATATTTGAAGAAGCCACCTTCTTACCCTTGACATCCTCAGCCAGATTTAATTCCAAATGGGACTTGGCCTTCCTTGTTAGAAAAGTGAGCCTGTGCTCAGAATAATGCTTTAGTTTCTGCCTCAGGCTCTGTGTCAGAAAGCATGAAATCTTCCTAGTGGCAAAAGAAATCATCAAGAAAAACAATGATTTTAACCCTGACATTACAGTTCTCTGGAGACAAGATATAACATGGCTTGGGGCACTGCTCTGAAGACAGCACTTTTTTTTTTATCAGTCACACTAATGAAGAATGCAAGTACAAGTCTGAAATACAGCTAAGCATTGCTACATCTAATTTGCTTTGTGGGTAGAAGCCTAAATTACTACTCCAGGCTCTAATCAGAGACCTTATGAAGGATGCAGAGCCTGGCTATGGCTATTAAGTAGTAATGTAGATATCCATTCAATAGTTTTCAGATAGTTTTTCCACTTGACAAGATTAGGATGAAGAGTGATGATAGGGACAGGGCTATGGAGAAGGGTGCTCTGTCTTTCCACAGTACTGTGGCAGTTGGGTGGAAATTAATGTAAGAGTCAAAGCCAATAAAAAGGTTTGTTGTTTTTTTTTTTTAAATAATTACTTTTTAGTATAAGAACGGGTTATTCTCTCAAAATCAGTATTTAGACTCAAATTTCACCTATACTTTAATAAGGGACTGAGGACAGAATATCATGCAGATTGCTATTTTTATAGAGAAAGATATTTATAGCACTTACGGTCATGTCTAACATGAACTAAGTCTCAACAATTGAAGGATGAAGTCCCTAACACACAGCTCCCTCTCAAATTTTAAATGTAGTTAAAAATTAATTGCACAGATCCACAGTAAAGTGATTTTTTCAGTGTCCTAGGTTGTTCTTAGGTGAGATGTTTACCTGGTAATCTTTTAAGTAAAATTTGAAGAAGTGTATAGTAGATGAAAAATTTATAGCTTTCCATTATTTAAAAAAAAATCGTGACACAATAATATGAATAATAAATACATTTAAAACAGTAAGTAATCTCCCACTCTAAACCAGAATTGATATCTCCTCTACTGTATCACAGAAATAAATAAATTACCTAAGTTCCTTATGCCTTTCAAAGCAATGTGAGTCACCTCTCATAAATATTTTACCAGAATTTTAACTTCTTCATGAAGCTATTAAATTTATTTATTTATTTATTGGTTTCTAGTTGAATTTCTCAAGTTTCTGCCATCAAAAAAACAGACAAAAAAGACACATAAAAACAGTTTTGATTTGAGCTGTAGGAAAAAACTTGCATTGTGTCACGAAGGACCTACATTTCTCAATTTCTTTTGTGTGGGCTGCTGCAGAAATTATGTATATATTGGGATTGGACTTTTTTATCATATATTCTCATATACAGGATTAGATACTTATTTTATTGAGCATAGAAATGAATAGTGACAGCCTTGCATTTAGTTCAGTAAGATGAAGAAATACTGAAAAGTATTTGGGCTTTTTGTTTGTGTGTGTTTTGTGGTTGAATGTTGTTGGTTTTCAGGTGTTTGTGTGGTTTTTAGCTGTTTTTATTCTTATGGGGATATATGAAAGAGAAGGAAAGTGATATTTTTAATCCTGGTATTTGTCACACTGGTAAAAATTCAAGATAAGATGCTTTACTACAATATCTATATTTAAAATTCAGTGTTTCTTTTATGTGTATTGTGTTCCACACCTATATTAATTGACAGAGGTAAAGTCTTGATATCCAGCATGGTTGTCAGCATCACCTTTTTAGCCATATAAGACACCAGAATTATTATGAAAATATTTCTTCTATGTCAATATGGAGTAACCAGAGTGAATAGGCAATGTTCTAAACATCTAACAAATGGTCATAATATTTTCTATTTCTCTGACTTTGACTTTCACCTTCCAAAACGAAAGTGTTGAATAGTCAGAAAGACTTGACCCTTCAACAGCACCATGAATCTGTCTGTTGTTGTAGAACTACATGGAAATGAAGAAAGGTTAAAAAAATCAATCAGATACTTCTATATAAATGATTTCTCATCAATGAGAAAGGAAACAGATGAAAGGAAACAGAAAGGAAAAGAGTCAAAAGGAGTAAAATATTTAAATTATATGGATTAGGTTATTCTGGGAACAAAAATTAAATTGATCTATAAAGAAATATGCTGTTTATAGAGGAATTTCATACTCAGTTCTTTGTTAAATTAAGAAAAAAAATATTTTAATCTCCCACTGTATTAACAGCAAATATTTGCCTAAGTTATTTTTCCAATATCTTGGAAAAAATAAAAAAGAAATCTCAAAATTTCATCTAACTGCCATTTCCTCTTTATCTTCATATGCACTACAGCAGTGGACCAGCAGGCCAGCACTGCCCACTTTTAATTCACATAGAAAAGCACAGAGGGAAATAGCTCACGTGACAGAAATAGAGTTCAGGATGGGCACATACATGGGCTTACTTGCAAGTGATATTCTCAAATCCTGTGGTACTTTCTATTCACAAGGCTTTTCCTTGTATTTATCCATTGTGCATTCTTCTGGAAAAGAAATGCCTTCCTATGGGCTAGCTTCAAAAAGCAGGTCTTGAAGTATCTGACACTTATGGATAGCAAAGGGAGGACAGCATATAGAAGACCAACTTCTCCTGACATTAAAGAGAATCATGAGTTAATACAACAGTTTTTCTCTACTCTCCTTCCACAAGATGATAAACAGATAATCTTTAAGCTTGATCAATAAAGCCCATCTTTCATTCAAGAGCAAAGATTGAGGCTCAGATTTATACTTTGAGAACTTGTCTTAATTAGTTTACCATCAGCTAACTTTTGTGTAATGCAACATAAATAAAGAAAGGCAAAGGCTATTAACAGCCATTCAGGGCAATTGCCACTAGTAAAAAGACTTAGTGAGAAATTAAAGTGTGCAAACTGTTAGAAATAGAAACCTATATAAATTTCATGAATATGGGTTTCATTAGATTGCAGGTACAATATACTGCATTATGTCAAATAAAATTGACATCTTGGTGTGAAAAACACACGAGCCTGTTTAAAAAAGAAAATGAGAGCAACTCCGGATTATTATACACCAAAAACTGTTATGCTGTAAGAAATTTCTACTGAAAGTATAAGATCTATAAAGATTTGACTTCATTGGTTGATAGTGAGTTATCAAAGGAAACTAAAGAGAAAATACTAGGGGGCTGCAAGAGATAGCTTCAAAATCCTTAGAGATATATTCCTTTTATGCTTAACTCATCTTAATGTCAGTGGGAGTTATGTGCATAAGTAGAAAGAAAAGACACCTCTCTATGCCAACAGTAATTTTCAGATGAGAAATAAAAAAAAAAGGGAGAAGAATAAAAACCAGATTATTTAAATTTTAGAGAACACTTCAAAAAAGATTGTAGAGACCATGAATCAGAAAGTCTGTGCAATTCTGATCAACATAAACAGAGATGACAGTAATTCCCTGTACATTGTCAGAAATCTAATCATTGCTGCTACCAAAATACATTTGTTTCAATTCAAACAACAATGCCATTAAATGCATACAATAAATTTTAGGAACTGTACATCTTTTATTTTTAGCCCTTCTCTATCTAGACATGAAATGGACATTTCTTCAAGTTGTTTTCTGAGTAGTAATTGTTCAGTTTTAAAGTATGTGTTCTCAGGATCATAACAATCTCATTATAATCTAAGTTATTAGATCCAGAATCTATAAGAGTGTTGAGTTATATTTCTGTCAA
>WBNP01000690.1:2736138-2822888 GCA_013401095.1 Passerina amoena
ATTCCTTGGAGACCTCTGCATAATGTTGTATGGGAGAGGATATAAGAGAAAATAGATACTTTGAAGACAATGCAACATGATTTGGAAAATATATTTACTCTGACAGCCACAGCAGAAAATTTGTGTTATTGCACTTTTAGAGGAGTTGAAAGATGTTTTCAGATTGAGTTGTATAATTTCCTTCTTTTGAGTAATGGCTTCTCCAGCCCACCATGAAAGAGTAAGGCTTCTTTGACATCAAAACCAATAGTCATGCAGAAATATTCAGAAGACCTTTTTACTCAGCCAACAACAAATAATTATTGTGCTTTTTAAATAATAACAGTCTCTGGACATTTTTTGCCTCTTTTCAAGTCTGCTGTGATGCCTGTTGTTTGTATTAACTTCTTTCAAGAAAACACTTCCTCATCCATTTTTCTTTTTGCCTTACTTTCCAGTAATTTTCTGAGCTGTCCGGAAAGTGTAAATGTTACATCATTTTAGATCTTAGAACTGATGTGAAAATAAGTGTGGAGTCTATTTTCTTTCCAAAGGGCAATAATTTTTGGACTTATTTTAATGTCTTTTAAAAATTCCTTTCATTTATTTTTCCCCCCTCTTGTTATAAGACTAGAGACTACAACTGTGGTCCAATGCTAGAAACTCCTTAGCTCTATGAAATTCCAAAATGTACACATTGCACAATAATGTGAAACAAATGCAAAGAGATTATTGGTATTAATTTTGGCTATTCCACAACTAAAATTACTCATCAGATTTGTTGTCATGTTGTTCAAAATATAAATTCAAGTGTTAATTGAATTTATATTCACTTAAAAAATGCTATAAACTTTTCCCAACCACATCAAGAAGGAAATTTAAGGTAATTTAAAAAGTACATCCTATAAAAATCTTGTAGCAAAGACATTGTAGATGAATGGAAATCAGATTTTGTCCATAATATATGAAAGACCATGACAGATGTTCTATTTTTTGTTCATGGATCAAATAACAGAGATGCATTACGTATTAAATAAAATAATATTTGAAAACATACTTTCACCAAGATTTAAAGTGCATTGGCATTCCTATTCCCCTTATGAACTCTTCTGTCTCCTGTTTTATTTCTACAGAAATGTAGTTCTCTTCAATATTTCCTCACAGTTAAGTTAAAATTTTCTGTAAAATTGCTTTCATCAAGTAATAAATAGAGATCAATGTGAAAACTTATAGAAGCTAAGATTCCTGGTAATTGAGATTTCATGCTTAGGACACATGAAAGGGTGAGGTTGATAGCATGTTCCATAAATTACTCTGGAAAACAAGCCATATCATAGAGATGTATTTTTCATCTCGTGCTATGCAAAACAAAGGATACAGGGAACGAATTTTTTTTCATAAGAACATAATTTATATCCTGATTTTTAGCTGAGTTTTAATGTTCTTGTTTGTTTCCTTGCTTTCCAAGTGTAAAACTTTCCTTCAATGACATTTAACTGGAAAAAGATTTTAATCTAGAGTCTATACAAAATCTGTGTTGACCAATCATTTTTTTCCATAAATTTCAGACCTGTAACTTCTTACTCATATTAATTTAGAACTATTCAATTATCTTAATTTTTAACTGATTTGATTTACATGGATTTTGATGACACTCATTGTGTTGGGGAATACTTTGTTTGCAAACAGTAAATATACTTCAGATGAAAATGGAATTTCAAGGTAAATAAATATCTCCTATGGATCATT
This sequence comes from Passerina amoena, assembly GCA_013401095.1. Taxonomy (NCBI): domain Eukaryota; kingdom Metazoa; phylum Chordata; class Aves; order Passeriformes; family Cardinalidae; genus Passerina; species Passerina amoena. Next base: position 2,737,867 of record WBNP01000690.1, read on the forward strand.
ACAGAGAGTATTAAAATTACATGCCAAAGTGATAAATAGCATTACAAGCTAATTTTATTTTAGGGAAAAAAACCTATAATTTGTAGGTGTACCAACAAGCAGAAGAAAAAAAAAGATAGATCAGAAATTTGTTTCAACATTCTGTATAAAGCCACCAAACTTGAATATTAAAGAAACAGTCTGGAAAAAAAATAGAAATCTCCAAGCATGGGAGATCTGTCTACAACAAAGAATTTTCTTGCTTTGTGAGCTGCTTTTATGTATAAAAGTAGTATAGCAAGTACAGGATATTTCAAAGAGCTTATCTGCTTTATCCATAATGATTCCCTAAGAGCAGTTCTGCTGGCCACAATTTTTTCTTTATCAAGAAAGTATTTTATAATCTTTTCTGGAGAAAAAACATTGAGAACTATTCTCTATTAGGTTATGCAGATTATTCAAAACCTAATAAAATGTTCTTTTATTCTGTTCATTATCAATGTGAAGAACCATAAATGGACAATGGGAAATATAAACTTTAACAGAAAGCAATAGAAAGTATATTTTTTTGTAGATTACATTTCCCTGTTATGACTTAGAGCTCAAAATGATATTGCAAAGAAATATAAAAGAGTTTTCCTGGTAAAGACAAAAACAGTAAAGAGCAAAGGAGTAAAAGATGGAGAAATCATGCTGTTGAGAGCTCTTCACTAAGGAATTCTAGAAGACACACAGGTGCCTTTTTCCCATTGTCCCTTCACTCCTAATTCAAGATCTCCTTTTATAAAATGTTTGGGGTTTTGTACAGTCAGCTAGGCTCTGCTCCACACAGTGAGTTTCATAGCAGTTGATAACAAACCCAAGAGGTCAGGATGATCTATAGCAGTGTTAGCATAAGGGCTTAAATCCTGTTTCCAGTGATGGTAGTAAAATGGGCTACTGAGTACAGAAATATATTGCTTCCTAGCTATTTTTATCAGTGTGTTAACATTTAAAGTTAAAGCAAGCCAATATTATTTAAAACCTGCTTAGTGTGCCTCTGTGTTTAAAAGAATAGCAAGTCTCTGTTTGGCTCCACAGTCATGCCCCGCTTATAATTTTTGCACTCTTCAGTTGGCAAATGACCAACCAGTTCCTGAAATTTATGCTGCACAGAGGATGTGTCAAGGAAAGCAGATCAATTAATTAGGTCTCTTAACTTTTTGCTCTGAATGTAAAGTCTCCCATGATAAGAGGTAATAAGCACTAGAAGTTTCCTGGAAATAGCAGGAATGGTTTGAACCTCCTTTTGCAAAGAAAGAGATTTGGTCCCACGTGCCTTGTTTTTGGAATAAATTTATTAAATTATTTGATATTTAGGTAGGTGAGAATGGCCTTCCCACATATTACTGATTATTAATACCTATATATTAATAAAAACATTAGCAATAGTGTTTTCTTAGCTATACAGTTTTTGTTAACTAAGGTCTGGGAAAGTGTCTCCACTCACCCTGACTTCTAATCACTTTTTCATTCTCTCTCTCTCTTACTGAATCTTTAATGAGATATATATGTTACCCCATGTAATTTCTAGGTCTGGTTGATTGTCATATTCACACCTAATAAGAAATTCAGCTGAAAACATTTCATAAGCTTTCATAGTGTAGAGTAAGATAGCCAGGGATTTCTATATGCTCTGAATTTTAGGCAACAACTGGATTTTTGTCTGTCTGTATGGTATTTGCCAAAGCTGGCAGTCAAGTATGCACTCTGCCTGTTCCTGTTCCAGTGGGACAAGCAAGAAAACAGCAAGAACAAGAGCATAAAAATTCATCAGTGAAATCACTTACCAATTACTGACTTGCTTGGAAAATTTAACTCTACTTCATTGCTAGTTAGTATAGATGTTTAATTACTGATGGGATATTTAGAAACAAAGCAGACAAATGTTTAAACACTTAGGGAAAATATCTTTTCTTCCCATTTCCCTTTCACTCCAGACAACTCTCCTTCCCCTTTTCAAATTTCCACTCCCTTGTCATCAGTGAAGGTTAAGCTCACTCACCTTGGTGAGGCAATGGGCTGAGGAGGAGATTTGAATCAGGCTGCAGTGATTCCTTTCCCTTGTTCCTTATTCCTTTCTCTTTCCCTCTTTGCTCAGATCTTCTGTTTCCTCTGCTGTAGGCCTATCTATGGGCCACAGTCCCTTCAGGAAGCATGATGCAGTATGTGCTTATCTACAGGTCACAAGTCGCTTCAAGGGGCTTGCCTACGTTAATGTGCTCATCCACTGGCTGCAGTTCTTCAGGGGTGATACCAGCTCTACAATGAAAGAATTCCTTCTGCTATGGTACCCTCTTCTGCTTCCTTTTGGTGTTTAAATGCCTTAAATATGTTTTTGCAGGCACCGCCAACTCCACGGCAGGCTCAGATGTGTCCTTTAGTAGCTCCCTTGGAGGTGGCAGAACAGGCTGTGTCGGGCTCAGGGCAGCTCCTGGCCTTTCCTCTCAGGAGTAACCTGTGCAGACCCTACCTCACTGCCAAAACCATGGATTTATACCAACCACCATCTGTTCACTTAAATGCTTTAAGAGTGTGACTTGCAAGCTCATGAAAGCTCTGATATTACTGTGAAAGTTCTGTTACTCTCTTTATCCAGAATGCTAAAGGTGAAAAGAAATGACAAAAAGGAATATGACTATTTTAAATTTCATGTGGAGTCAAACTGAGTTATGAATTCATGTAATCCCACGGTGTACCAGAGCAGAGGAACATATCAAAAGAAAATTGAACTATATAGAAGGTAAAAAAGAGAAAGGTCTGCTTGGGAGGAGCGTGCAGACCGTAAAAGAGCATGCAAGGCTGGAGTTAAGGAAGTGAAACTAAGCTGACACTGAAAGCGAGAAGAATTGTGATGTGCAACAAGAAGAGCCTCTGTAAGTACATTGTCAGCCAAGGAAGAATGAGGAGAATGTAGGCTGTAACTTATGTGTTAGAATACTTTGGAAAAAAATGTCTTTTTTTCTGTTTTAAATGATAATATCAGTCTTTGGGCATCCCAGGCCATTACATCTTTAAATAGCACCTCTATGAACAAGTCTTTACCCATAGCATAGGAAGCTAAAATTTGGGAACCTCTTATGATAATTGGACATACAGGTGTCCATGGGACCAAATAATCAGAACCAGAGCTGCTGAAGGAGCTGACTGGTGACAGTGTGAGGCCATTTTCTACCATTTTTACAAGTGATGGTGTTTAGAGGAATTACTGAAAGACACAAATGTAATGTTTATCTTTAATCAGGGTGAGAAGGAGGGACTGGGTTACTACAGGGCAGTCAGCTTACAGCTCTTGGGAAGATCATGAAACCATTTTAAAGTATATGAAGGACCAGAACAGTCAGCAAGGGTTTACAAATGGCAAATGATACCCTGTTAAACTGATTACCTTCTACAATGAGACAAATCTCCGCGTGGAAAAAGCAAGTGCAGTGGCTGCTGTATACATAACTTGAGAGATTAAAGGGTTTTAACCTTTTTAACACACTTCCCTCATAGTCTAACAAAAATTGGAGGGGTATGGGCTCGAGTAGCCAAGATGTGGATGGAAAATTTGCTTGACAGCTAGTCTCAAAGGGAAATGATCAGTGGTGAAAATCATCCAATTGGCAGGCTATTATGAGTGGTATGCCTCAGAGATCAATACAGAGAATGGTTTTACATCTTTAAAAACCAGCATATGGGGATAGAGTACAATACCTGCAAGTTTATGAAGAACACCAGCACTGACGTCTGCTATGCAGAAGAACTACATATAGGAGGAATGGGCCAACAGGGATCTCAAAAAGATCAGTAAAGAGAAATACAAAGTTCTACACCTGAGACCTAATACTTCCATGCAGGAAAATAAGCTGAAGGACAGCTAAATAGAAAGCAGCTTTCTAGAAAAGGATCTAGGGTCTTGATAAGCAACAGGTGGAACTTGAGTCAGCTGGATGGTCTCTTAGCAAAAGAAAAAGGCCAATTGTTAGACTGTACTATCATGACAGCATAGTCAGCAGGTAAAGGGTAAAGATTTCCCCCTTCTATTTGGCACTTGTTAGGTAATATCTAGGGTATTGTGCCTAGTGTAGAGAACTTCAGCGTAAGAAAGGAATAAATTCAAGCAAGTTCAGCCAACCTTGACCAGGATGACCAAGGGGCTGAAGAGGAGTGATTGAGAGAGTACTATCCTTGAAAGGAAAAGTTTAGGGGGAAAATATTATTCCTTTCTTCATACACCTATTGGGTAGTTGCAGAAAATATGGAGCCAGACTGTTGACAGAGGCTCATGTTGGAAAGGCAAGACTCATTGGACAAAAGCTAGAACACAGGGAAATCCAACCAAATAGTAAAAACAAAATCAAAGAAGTGGCATGAGCTAGTCAAACACTTCAAGAGTTTTCCCAGGAAAATTATGGAATCGCCATCCTAGAATTTATTCAAAACTGAGCAGAAGAACCCATTGTCAATTTAATCTAGCTATCCAACAGCAAGAAAGACAATGCAAAAAAAAGTACCTTCAAAAATCTCATCCAATTTGCATGATGTTATGATTATGTCTTTCACAGTATTTTACTTCAAATCTTGAAGTAATGCAAGATCTTGAGATTCTGCTATTACGTAAGTGGAGATACCTGCTGCAGTGCTTCATTAGTTTCTTTAAGTTGTTGAGTTTTGGTTTTTTTTCTCCTGATGGAATCAATGAAAATATTTTAGAATTATGTATCTAGAGACAATAAAATGAGAGTTGTTTATAATTCAGGTCAAAGGAAATAGTTTCTATTAAAAGCCATTGTAAGCTCTGTTTCTATATATCATAAAATTTGGTGTGTGGGGGAACATGTCAGTGATACAGCTACAGCTAAATTTGTTCAAACACCACCATTATTTATTTTCTCTATGCAACTGAAGGGAATGAAAATCCGTATAAACAGCTACTGGTTGTTCAGTTCTGCTGGTTACAGCCCTTACACCTCTCCCTTTGGTGCTGATTGATTTGACTCCATGGGTCACAATGAGAGAAAGTAAGCCAGTGAAGTCATAATGCACAGGCTGTTATGGGTCAATGGTAAGAGTTTGTATAGCAAACTATAGAAAGGCAGTTGCAGTGTCTCTTATCAGTTTATTGTCAAGATTTCTGTTGGAATAGAAAAAATATAAAACCAGCATTTTTTCCCCGTTCGAAAACTTTGTCCAAGAGTGGAAGTGGCTCTAACAGACATTATGCTGAGGATTTTAGGATATATACTGAAAATATTTAATGCTCCCACCTTATTATCACTGTATTTTTCAAATCCTGCTGGTGCCGTTTCATTTGTGTCTCAGTTAAATTTGAGCCAACTGTATTTAATTTGTATGTTTATATATCTTGAGAGGAGCATAGAGCAGGGTGTTTTTGATATACATTACATCTACCCTATTTCATGACTTCTCTCAATAATCTGGGGTGAAGATGCAGAATGATCAATCTTTGTGATCTCAACAGTGAAGTTTCAATTTTGCTGCTTTTGCTTCCACCCTTTCCAAAGCATCTGAAGGAGGGTAAGAAAACAAGCAAATCAAAGTGCATATATGTTTTGAAGTTCATGTTATGGTTGCTGATTAATTAACTACAAACAGCAGACCATTGCAATTTATATAAACATAGTTTTACAAGACTGTACCAATTTAAAAAAAAATATCTGGAACAATTTTCCTTATAGCAAAATTTCTTGTCTTCTCTTGCTCCATAGGAAACCACTAATGTGTCTTTGGGTACAGATTTAGGTCAAAAATTTGCATCATTTCAAATTGCTACAAAACTCCCACAAATATCTATGTAGCCAAGATATCACTCACAGTCTTAAAAATTTTCATACTTTAAGTTAGAAGGAAGATGTAAATATTATGTAACTTGTAGACCTTTTTATTCTTTTTGACACTCAACATTGCTATCAGAAAAATGACACAATCTCACTCACATTATTATCAATTATTACTATAGAGAATTAAAATAAATTGAAATGCAAAAAATCTGATATTTGAAGCAGATCTTTAGCTCAATTAGATCAGTAGCTATCAGTAGCCCATAGATATGAGGATTTACATCCCTATTTTTGGAAATGTTAGGCAAACATTGATATCTTCTAAAGAAAAAAGGTTTCCTAGAAGTGCAAGCTTCTCTCTTTTCTCTTTGGGCTCATAAGCTACTTCTGAAAAATCATACTGAGGTTACCAGGAGCCTTAATAGTTAGATGTGAAAAAATGAGTTCAAAGATAGGTCATTGATCAAATACTCTTCATTCTTCAGCTTATCCTGAAAAGGTCATTTTATCATCTATTCCAAACATCATATTCATGAAAGAAAGCCAACAATGTTGTTGGATAACTTTGAAACAAAATCCTCAAAGCAAATTATGCATGTATTAAGATCCATCTTCTACTCCCTGAAAGTTATATTCCTGCTGTTATGTTTGTGGTTAGCACAATTCATCCAATTAAGTAATGAACTATAATGAAAATGTCCTTTTTTCTGCTAAAAAAACTATTGGTTCAAACAATAAGCAATTCAATTGTTTTCATTTGTCTGTCTTTGTTTTTACTGTTTTATATGTGATCCTATTTGTCCAGTGTAGCATATTAAAACATACATATTTGTTCCTCTCAGGAAGCCATTTTTGTAACATTGGCATCACAAATCTGAGTGAATCATTAGGAGACAGAGGAAGCAGAGACAGTGGAGATATTGTGTGTTCATACATTGTCCCTCTAATACTGTCACATTTCTGAGGAAAACAAAAATAATAGCTATCTGAGCCTCTCTGATTTCTGATTACTTCAGTTTTAGCTTGCCAGCTGCATCTGGTCTATCCCAATTTAGTAAACACAAGTTGAGTCAATTCAAGAAAATTTCCGATCTAATATTCCAAATCTTCATTTAAGAATTTTTGAGATGTACTTGCCCTCATCTACCAAAGTTCATGTTTCTCCTTTTCTTGGTTGATTTTACATCATCAGGTTCCCAGTTGAGGTTACATCAGTTTATCTTAAGACTTCTCAGAAAAGTGGGAAATAATAATATGTATGTCAAAAGGAGGAAAGGATTTTTATCAGTTTTGGTCCTCATGCAAAATTAAAACATTTGTAATGTGCATTAATTTCTTTGATTATATCAAAAACGTTTATATTATGTACATTTGTAAATAAAATCCTGCTTGATGTTCACAGCAGTAAAGCTGTTGAGAAGGTGTCTGAACATCTTGGGAATGATTAATCTTGAAATTTAGATGTATAAGTGTTAAAATATCTGTATAAATCTGGGGGAAAAGGACAAAAAGTAGAACATTCATAGGGATGGTTTTTGTCCTCCCAGGTAACTTTTAAGAGTGATGGGGCCCTGCTTTCCTGGAGATGGCTGAACATCTTCCTGCCCACAGGAATAGGTGAATTAATTCCTTGTTTTTCTTTGTTTATGTGCACAGATTTAGTTTTACCTATTAAACTGCCTTGAGCTCTACCCATAAGTTTTCTCAGTTTTGCTCTGATTATTTGCCCATCCCAAAAGCAAGCAGCAATGAGGACCTGAGCAGCCCACTGGTGGAAAACTAGACATTCTTCTGACTTTTTTCAGTTCTGTACATTGCAGCATCAATTATTTCAAGTTTTATTCACACACCTTATCTTATAAATTTGTAATATTCTTATCATCTCTCCTTGAAGCTTCTGTGAGCTTGTCTACATCATTACTAAAGTGACATTGAGTCTCACATTAAACTTTATCCCAAAGTCAAGTCTTCAAATATATCCAGGACCTTTGTATCACTGTGATTTTTTGGATTTTAGGGTTTGGGGTTTTTGTTTTTATTGTTGTTTCTTTTTGTTGTTGTTGTTGTTGTTTTGGTTTTTTTTTTTTAACTGTATATGTTTCTATACCTTTTGAATATCCTGTTTTGACCTTTTGAATATCCTGGTATGACCCATAGGATTTTTCAGGAATCAATTAAGACTGGTAGTCTGGTAGATGTTTAAGTCTGTATTAGAGTTTGGTTTTGACCGTGGAAAAGGACCTTCCATCCTATTTTTGCAGTCAGTATTAAAGTAAAGCTGTCCTAAGAGGTGTAAGGGTGTAAGGAAAGACATTGACAGTTTAAAAGGCAACGCAAGATTATTCAAATTACAGAAAGTATTGCTCTGTGTCTGCTGGATATAGAACAGGAAAAATAACTTTCATGATGATGTATCTTGGTTCCACTTTTTTTTTTTTCTCCCTAGGATGAAGGAAATCTGTAATTATTGAAACAGGTTTGGGTACTTCTTTCACCTTTACAGCCCTCTATTCCTGCTGTCATTACTGTCTACGGTTTTCATTTCTCAAAACCAAAGATATTTAGGAAATGAACAAAGTATTGTATTTTAATCTGAAGTGCTTCCATCCTGAAATACTGGGTAATATAACAGAATTTCTATACTATTTTGTTCTGAAACAAGTCCCTCTTTCACATTTTAAAAGAACCACAGTGTTGATGAGTGCATATCTGCAGTAGTAGCTTAAGGAATTAATGTTCTGCCTCTTAAATCTTTTCCTGACACCACCTTTTTCTATTTAACTTTTTGTACTAATCTGTGCTGTGCCATAGAACTTATTTTTATGATGTCACATAGCTCACAGACCGAATGAAGGCTGTATGCTTCAAACAGCAGAGAAAGAAAAGAAAAGGAAAGAAAAGGAAAGGAAAGAAAAGAAAAGAAAAGAAAAGAAAAGAAAAGAAAAGAAAAGAAAAGAAAAGAAAAGAAAAGAAAAGAAAAGAACCAACCTTTTTCCTCCTTTAAAGCTTTCAACTTTTTCTTGATAATTAATATTAAAAAAAATAAGGAAAAAAAAAAAAAGAAAAGAGAGTAACGTCTTGGTTCCACATGTATGTGTGAAAAATTAATTGAATTCTAGCTGAAATGACACTATCGCTTAAATTTTTGGTTAAAATATAATAGAAATAAAAGAATGTTTCTAATTTGTCATACACTGGGGCAACCGGTTGCTGTAGTGTTTTGAATTTTCATTTGTCCCCAGCCATGGGACAGTTATCATTCAGATATTTTTTTTACCAGGCTTTAATGTTTACACAATATTATTTTAACTCCCTGCTGTCTTCATTAATTTCTTTCAACGTTGAAATATTTTTAGTAACTTTCTAGGATATCCAGTTCATCTGAATTAGTCCTGATTTGTGTCCCTTCTCAACCTGCTGCTCCCAGGAGTCTGGGGTGTTGGTAGCAGGGGAGTCTGTCCCCACAGTCTCTTACAGCAGACCATGGAACAGGACCTGTTCCACAGCACTGAGCAGGGCAGCTTGCTGATACCGGGGCAGCCCCAGTTCCATGGGCACTTCCATGAGGAGGGTGGGATTGGCAGGGCTGACCCTGCTGCGGCATCACAGGGGCAGGGGTCGATGTCTCAGGAGGTTGGCATGGGGTCCTGAGCCACGTACAGCTTGGGAAAGGCCCAAGGGAGTCTGAACAGGGACAGTAAAGATGATAAGGATCCCAGGGCCCTGGCACTTATAAATTAACCTCAAACAATAAACAATTTCCACTCTGCCTTTCCCTCTGCAACTGCATTCTCTGTCAATTAAATATATTGAAGAAAATTCAAAAAAGCTTATTGAGGGTAATTAAACAGAAGCCCCTTAAACACACAAAACTGCTTTTCCTACTTCATGTTCCATATTTTTGCAAGTTAAGAAATTAAAATTCTCATTTATGTGCCAAAATTCACATTTTTATCTTTTTAATTTTTGGCGGTTTCTTGGGTTTTTGGTGATTTTTTTTTTTTTTTTGTGGGAGTGCAGGGAGATGTATGTAATATTTGTTTTCTGGTAAACATTACATTTTCATGTCATGATTTGAATGAGAAAGGGAGAAAAAGGTTTTTATTCTAAACATCCTAAGAAATTCAATCAGACTAAACTTTAAATATATGTCAAATATTTCTCTTCCCTTCATTCTGAAAATATTCTGGGCTCTCTTGCGCTGGTAAAATGGAAATATAAGATAGTTTGGGCATTTTCCCCCCAATGTCACTGTTTCCATTTAAAGTGTCAGAGTTGTCATTAAAAGCTTTTAGTGGAAGATTTTCATAACACTGTCCTCTACTGCTATTCACAAGACATGCTTACAAGAAGTCTTGTTAGTTAACCCATGCCAACTCCACTCATGACATAGTACTTAAAGAGCAGGAGATGACACTCCTGCAATTCACTTTTCTATTAGACTAAATTAGAAATTCAGCCTTTATGACAGATGTCATCCAACCCTCCTGTAACTGAAAAATATGGAACTAAAATGTAACAGAATGCTGGAGGCTTCACAGCTCTCCCAATTAGATAGAAGGTTTCATTTTCACAGTTCATTTTACCTTTAAGCAGTATACTTCTGTGCTCTTTTACCAATTTTCTGTTATTGACATGGACTGCTCCTGAACTCTGTATGTGTTAGAGACAAACTGAAAATATTCTTCTGATCTTCTTTCTCAGTTTGTTCTCTATCACAGCCTCCAGTAAACAAAATTCTCTCAAAGCTGCTTCAATATTTTTCATATTTTTTTCCTGTGTCACCAAAGATATACAAGAATATAGATTTTTAGAGTTCTCTAAAGATACTAAGAGAACTGCTAGACATTGAAAATCTTATTTCTTCTATTTTTTTTTCTATTAGAATTTTATTCAGAATCCACTACTCTTTACTCAGGATTGAAATCCTATATCTTTAAAATTATTTCATTTTTACTTAATTTCTTCTTGAGACCCCATCGTAAATGTTCTATCTGTCAAGAAGTATTCTTCAGATTTCATGTTTTTTGTCACTGTCTTTGTACACTAGCACACCTGTATTTATTTACATAGTTTTCACCTTTTTGCTTTCATTTAAATCTTACCCTGTCATTCACTTTTCCAGTCTTCTTTTTAATGGGTGCTCTAAATGTTATTTTCAGCCTCAGGTGTCAACCAGCATTTCTTACTCACTACTCTTTCAAAGTTAGAGCAGTCCATTCTCCTGTTGGAGATCTTTTTCTGTTGTTTTTGTTGTTGTAGGCTGTTCAGTCTTTTTTTCTCACTCTATTCTAGTCTGTGACATATACATAGAATCTATACAGTGTTTACCTTTCTCAGTGGGATATTAAAAGATACATTTGTGTTAGAATGCAACAATTTTAGAACCCTTAAAAAATCATGTTTTATAAAAGTTGTAAAGAGGAGTAATGTTTCTTTTGAAAGACATTTCTAGGCAACATATCTGCTGTTAAACTACTAAGTGTTTTTTATTTGTTCTTTCTCTGCCAACAATATCCCAAAGCATTTATTTTCCCATTATCTTTACCAATACATTGTTCAATTATGTTGATGCCTTAAGAGGCTTCCTAGAACAGAGGCTAGACAGTGTTAAAGGAATAAAGTAGGTATTTATTAAAGAAGATATTTATTAAAAGGCCTTCAAAGCATACACCATGGGCAGTACAGAAGCCCGGCCAAGGCTACACCCAAGATGGACGATGGATCACACGTTTCCACACTTTTATAAGTTTTGGTCCATTTACAAATTGGGGTTAATTGTCCAATTACAGCTTTAGGTTGTGAGGTCCCAGCCTCCCAGATTGCTCTCCTCAATTCACTGCTGTTTATAACTTTTGGGTCTGAAGCTGTAAGGGTGTCCTTAGTCCTCGCAGGAAAATGATGGTTTTGTCAACTGAACTGTGAAGAGAACTTGCTAACATTTTATATGAAGTTTAGATGCATACACTAATGCAGTACAGAACCTGGAAAATATGAAAGCCAAAACTTAAGGCATCAGTGTGATTATTTCTGCTTACTTTCTCTGATCACATTATAAGCTGAAAGGAACTTCTCTTTGCCCTTACGTAAGAATTAAGTAAACTTTAAATTAGACAATTATCTTAAACTTGTTTCCAAGAAATAATATAATAATATAATTTTATTTTAGATACAGCAACTAAAAGCTGCAAAATATGCCATGTTTAATGAGTATTAGTACATTTTGATTCCTACTTTTATAAATTGCTCTGTTATATGTTAAGCAAATATATAGCAATACTTTTTCAATGGCTGCAGACCGGTATTTTATTAATAAGTTGGTAATTTAATAACAGTTCTTTTTGTTTTAAAGTTGTTAAAAATGCATGGCTCCTTAAGGAAATGCACTAATGTCCAAAGTCATCCTTTTAAGAAATTACTAGGCTTCTTGATACAAAAAGATCTTTTGAATGTCAAGAATTATTAATAGTAAAATATAAGACTTAAATGGCAAATTAACGTCTACATAAATCAATATGGAATCTGCTTTAAAATCAATTTTTGCCTGCATTTTTCTTACTCAACATTATACAGTCTATTTAAACTTATGAGATTTTGAGACAAGTTTAGCAAATTAGTAACACCATCTTTTGTATAACAAACCTACTTCTTCATAATTTTCTATATATTCATTTAAAAATATAAATATGCATTTTTCACAAAAGCAGATCCTGTGTAGTACCAAAGACCTTAAGCATTTCCAAATCAATACAACTTGTATTAAGAAGCACTAAAATAACTTTAAACTGCTCTTCAAAATCCAACATTGAAATATGATGAAAGCAGACCCTGCTTAACAATCCATTATGGCACGCATGCCGACCTTGCACTACACATAATACTTTCAGAAATTCCTATTATCGAAATATATTGGCTCTTTATTTTTTTGTCATTTCACATATGAGCTTTTTTTGTGGGGAGTTGGAAGTTTGATTGAAGAACAACTATCAGATGCTGAACAATGGGAAAAGAAACTGGTTAAAATTCTGCTGCTCTTTGCAGAAAAAAAAAGGACTACTCTATTTCAACTTTTCCAGTTCTCTGTAGAAGCAATTATAGAATGCAAATATTTGTAAACCATATATATTTACGAACTTCGATATTGTTTTCAAAAACCAAAGTTATATTAAAAAAATCAATATACCTTTCTTATTTTCTGTGTGCAGCTGCTCAAACAAAAGGAGATAAAAGTCTAGAAGCATCATTTACTTCTTACAAATTGCTTTTGCGTTTCTGTCTGAAAATTATTTTTAAGTGCTGTTTCTGGATGATTTCAACACTTTTCTCCTAACACTTTCAAAGGCTTATTTCTTTCTGGGTTATACCTTTATATTGAGATGTATTTCTTCTACTAAGAAATTTTCATACAAATTTTCTGCTCAAATTTGATTATGATTTTCATTTTATATAATCATAGATATGTTAGCAAAAGGGTGTAAATGACAATGTCTTATTTGGTACTGGGTTTTATGAACTCTTTGGATTTCTATAACCTAAAAATATCTATAAAAACCCTGAAAGTATTCTAAAATGTTATTTAATAAAAATTGTTTACTGAAGCCTTTCTTGCACAAAGGTGTTACATACACATAACATAATAAGTAGCAAAAAACCTAAAGCTCAATTCCATCCTCAGTAGCCAGTCAAGGTCAATTGACAGGTTTATGCTGCAGGGGTGATCTGTATCAGCTGAAAAATCAACCCTATGTTCTCTTTAACAAAAAACGTAAATACACAGAGAATTTATTGTTGGCATTTTCTCATGCACTCCTTCAAGCCCAAAGCACCTGTGGTGTTGATTTTTTCTGTCATTTTATTAACATCATACTTAGTCTTGTCAGGGAGATAGAAAGATCATTTTTGGCTGCCTAAGGAATCTGATTCTAGAAGTATTACAAAAAATAAAATATACAAACTGCAAAATGAAAATAACATACACTATGCAAGCATAGCAACCACAACAAAACTCTTAAAATACCAATACCTTTGCAAAAGCAAAAAGTCCTTCATAATACAGCTTAGAAGTTTATATAATACAGAAAATGAACATAATTACAGCAAAACAGATATACTTTGTTAAATGATGGTAATGTAATTGCTATTACTTTTATTTTAATGTGGATGTGACATGGTATTTAAATCTCATTTAAGTATCACTGAAGTCACTTCAAAAATTTCTCTTTGATTTAGATGGACTTTTTTTTATTCTTCCTTGTTGGAAAATTACTATCATAATGCAACAGATAACCTTAATTTTAATGCTGCATGGCAATGCTCAAACAGTGTGATGAAAGATGGACTTCTCCCTGTGATGACATTCATGGGAACAATAATTTCTATCATGTTGTTTTATAATTGTTTACTTGTATTAAATACATTAGCTGAGGAATGACAAAAAAGTCAAGAAAACATCTGTCTTCTTTGTAATATTTAGAAAATAGTTTCAGTTTCAGTGTTTCAATGAAACCATATATGAAAACATAATTATAGATGCCTATCATACACAAATTCACCTTCTAGTTGTAGAAAATAAAATTGTCACTGTAGAAACTTAGAATATGTGATGAGACAATGGTTTCAGTATAGCGGGAATAGGTGCACTTATTTTCATAATTTATTTCAAACAACAGAACAGTTTCACACAAATAGACAATAAGAGTGTCTTGGCCCACTGCTGTCTCATGTTCAGCACCTGTTGACCAGCACTCACAGGTACTTTTCTGCTAAACCATTTTTCAGCTGTTTGAGGTTGTTGTGACTGAGGTGCAGGACCCGGCACTTGACTTTGTTGAACTTCTGGCTACTGGCCTCAGCCCATCCAGCCAGCCTATCCAGATCCCTCTACAGATTCTTCCTACCCTCTGGAAAAAGGAAAGATAATCTATATGAGCTGGAAATGAGATCTGAAGGATCAAGATTTTTGTGCCTGCTGTTAACAAGGAGGGAATAGAACTCTGCTGCCATTGAGAGAGGACCCTCTCTCAATGTCCTCTCAAAGCCAGGTGTGCGTTACACATAGTCACTTTTTGCTTGATGGCATTGGGAATTAATGAGTAAAACCTACAATGAAGTGAAGGTGCTTCTGCAACAGCAGTGAGAGAAGGAGCAAACCTAATATATAAGGCCCACTCCCACCCAATTTGATGTTCTCTGCAAACCTACTGAGGATGCACTTGACCTTCTCATCCAAGTCATTGATAAAGATATTAAACAGATCTGGAACCAGTACTGAGACTTTGTGAATGCCACTAGTGACTGGCCACTATGGATCTCCTCCATAACAACAGTTTTCAAGTCTGAAAACACCAAGTTGAAGAAGAAAAAAAAATTAAATACATGAGGAATTTATTTTAACCGGGACATAGAACTTTTACTGCTTCTGAGTCTGACTCAGTTTTGAAGAGTAACTCCAACTTCATTGTATATTTCCTCAAAGTTATCAAGTAATGTAACATGGAAGGTTTTTAGCATAGAGTTGATGAAAATTAAAAAAGAAAACATTATAGGAACCAGTTTCTCTACAAAATTTAATTCTTCTATCAATTTCTCTTTTTTTTTTTTTTTTTAATTACATCCATGTCAAGGACAAAATCTTTTCCATGTTCTTTTCTATACATTTTAGATCATAGACAATGCACATTGAAGTAACTTTCACAGATAGAACAATTAGTCTGGTTTTTGGGTTTTTTTAAAGGTGAATGTTGGGGTTTTTGTGTGATTCATATAACCTTCATTCACAGCCAGGTAACTAAGTATTGGATTTTATAAAGAAATTAAGACACCAGGCATTTGGATTAGAAGTGTTTGCTATCATTCATACTCAATAATTGAGGTCACAGGGATTATAAACTCTAATGTATCAAATTGAATTCACCAGCAACACATCTAAAATCCTTTAATTATCTGCTTTGGGGGCAATGGATTAACTAGAGCCTGTCAGGAACAAAGACACATCCTGTTTACTTTTTCGCTTTTTTTTTTTGTAGTTACCAATAATTATTCAACCAATAAATATAAAACGAACATATAACCCAAATCCTCTCTCTTTCTTAATATATTTTACATTACCATTTAACCATAACCATTGCATATTTACATCCCCTTTTATGCAGCAGATAACAAGTGAAGTAAATTATAGGTCTTTGTCACTTTCAACCATTTATCGCAAAGAATCGTATTAGACATAAGAACGTAAAATGTCTTTTGTTTTGCTCATAAAATGATAACTAAAAAGAATTATGTGGAAAGAAAGATATGTAAGTAGTTACAGTGTTCACCATTTCATTTCTTTCTTATCTGATTATTTTCTCAAAGTTTCTTTCTGTTTTTGGTCACTAGAAGTCAGGCATCGTTCTTATTTTCTTCATTTTCTTCACACCAGGTGTTTCACATTCACCAATTAAATGTGTACAAAATTTCTCAAATTCTTAATGGTAAACTTCATTAGTATTGAAATTTTAGTTGATTGAAAGTTTTGTCTCAGATTCTTTCATAGTGTTGTTTGCAATCTGACTTTATAAAGCTGTAGGTCCATTTTCAGTCATTATTGTCTTAGAAACGATATATTTATTTCAGCATATTATCAAATTCTTTATATTGTTATACAATATATATATCTATTAATATATTTTAGTATTTATTTTCATAAAATAAAGAAGTATTAACTTCTTCAGAAAATGTTTTGTTAATTTCCTCCATAATACCAAATATCACAAATGTTAAATAAGAAGCCTTCATCCCTACCATTAGTTAGTACATTACTGGATGTAATTTCTGGTTCTGGATTCATATTTAAAAATGTAATTTGTTGAAAAAGTCTCTTTTATATAAAATCTTTCATATGTGATTTCTCAGCAAAAAGACCATAAGAGG
The DNA here is from genome assembly GCA_013401095.1 of Passerina amoena. Taxonomy (NCBI): domain Eukaryota; kingdom Metazoa; phylum Chordata; class Aves; order Passeriformes; family Cardinalidae; genus Passerina; species Passerina amoena. Next base: position 2,754,582 of record WBNP01000690.1, read on the forward strand.
AAGACTGTTTCGTTAGCTTTTAGTCTCTGCCTCAAGGTTTCCATCGTGGTGTTTTTACTAGCTGATTCAGGAGACTTTTGATTGAAGTCCTGTAACTGTGGTGAATATTTAATACATCAATAGGCATCGTACTTTAGAGAAAGAAGCTCATGAGAGGGTATGGGAAAGAAGAAAGCTACCTCATCTATCCACTCACTCAGGTTTTCAAAGCCACTATGCAAAAAAATAAACAAAAACACATGCAAAGGCAGACATTAGCAATGAACACTGGATATTGCAAGGGTATTTCATTAACAGCTGAGAGGCAGTAGGGATTAAAAGGTGAGGATGGAAAGATAAAGGCCTGAGAGATAAATTATATCCATTGCTACAGAAATTCCAGGGTTTTTTACTTTTTTTAATTCCTTCTTGCACCTCAGTGTGGTATCTGTTTTTCAGAGATGCATTTAAAGCAATTGAAGACAGATATTTCAGTAACTATTTCATCATTTCATGAAATAATAAAATGCAAACAAGGACATAAGTAAATATTCTACTCATTGCAAAATGAATTCATTTTAATGTTTTAATTTTCATTTTTTACTGTATACTTTTGTCCAGTGTTTCAAGTACCTCAAAAAAATGAACTAATATGAGATATTTATAGGTGAAGGATTGTCCTTACTCACTGCTGTTTGACATTGGTCTACTATGACAATAATTGCTTCATTATTTAATGAAAAATAATGTCGCGTTTCAGTGGCAAAGCTTCATCTTCTCAAGACCTTATTACACAATTGAAAGGATTGATTACTGTTGATTGGATTTGTCTGAGGGTATAATCACTTCCACATGACGCTGGATTTAACAGTCACTTTTTCCAATCTTGGGTAAATCAAAATCTCTGTTCATCCTTTGCATAATCCTTTCTCCAGCTGTTGGAAAAAAAAAAGAAAAAATAAAAGAGAAAGAGAAAAACAAACCCATTAAAAACGTCAGTCTTTTTCAGCTATCCTTACAGAAGTCTCTGTGTTACATCTTGTAAGAAAATCTGACTATGCAACTGGAATAACATTTTACTCCCCATTGTCTGAGTGGGTCTCTATCATATAGATGGGCCTTATATATTAGGTTTGCTCCTTCTCTCACTGCTGTTGCAGAAGCACCTTCACTTCATTGTGGGTTTTACTCATTGATTCCCAATGCCATCAAGCAAAAAGTTACTATGTGTAACACACACCTGGCTTTGAGAGGACATTGAGAGAGGGCCCTCTCTCAATGGCAGCAGAGTTCTATTCCCTCCTTGTTGACAGCAGGCACAAAAATCTTGGTTCTTCAGATCTCATTTCCAACTCATATGGATTATGTTTCCTTTCCCAATTACCTTGTCTTGCCTGCAGGAAGAAAAACCAAAACACACCAACAACATCATAACAAGAAAAGTTTTTCTTTCTGAGTAAAACAAAACTGAATTTTGCTGACAGAGAGATGCTGGCATTGTCAATGCCCAATGTGCACCTTATGCACACAGTTGTGACCAGCAGGAAGGACTGAGATTCCCAAGAAGCTGGGCATTGTAACAACCATGGACGACTGAAATACAGTGACACTAAAGGGTCATTTCCTTCGAAGAGAAAATACTGGATCCTCTTTTTCCTGTAAACATTAATGATTTCTTGTTTAAAGGCTGATGAAAGAAAAAGCGACAGATATCTTTTAAATATCTCTAAATTTTGGATGATCAGGTACATTTCTAATTAAGTCCTACTAGAATGTCCTATATTTGTATAAATCATATTAATATTCTAGATAGCCCTCAAAAAACCCTACCCACCTACAACTGCATCACAGTACAGTACAACTGTGAAATACTTTTCTTAAAATAATTGTATATGTAATCTAATATACTGTATATTCCTGGCTGTTTTATTCTTTACAACATTCACAAATAGTAGTGTTGCATATACTTCCTGTACTTATCTTTCTGTTGTTTAAATAGCAAACTTATAAAGAATCATTTAAATTTGGAATTCATAATATTCTTTCGCATTTTTTTGTGGATTATCTATTTTTATTAATAGGTTGAACAGATGTTTTTCTGTTAAGTTAATCTCTTTTAATATTTGTTATTTCAAAGTGTAGTAAGCCTGAGATCTGTCACTTGGAATTGGCTTATTCTAAAGTTATTGATGAATCACACAGGTTCCTGTTCTAATCAATAGACAACAGAAAAAACCTATTTAATTATTTTATAATTGCATGCAATTATGTATTTTGAACATGCTTAGCTTGGAATGCTGAAGAAGATATTAAGCATATAGAGGTTAATTATGTTCCCCTATGTTAAATATGCACAGCATGTTATCTGATTTTAAATGCAAATTAGTAGAAGATAACATAAAATGCATTTTAATTTAAGTATTGTAAAGTAATAATAATATAGTAAATGTGAATAGGCTTCTAAAATTAAAATTGCATTATTAATGATTACATCTATCTATTCTAATACTCCAAAATAGCAACATACATATGAGATTTATAAGCAAATTTTTGATGTAGTATGAGTCTAATAGTTTTAAGATTAATTTATTACAAGAAAAAATAGTGTTGTGTGAAACAAAGAGCAATGACATTAATAAGCAGGTTATTTTTAGCTTTTGAGAATAATGAACATCTGAACTATCATATTGTAGTATTGTCACACAGAAGCAGTACTTCAACTTGGATATCTGTAGTATTTTCCATTCCATTCCCTTTTTTTTTCTGTAAAGAAAATATCATATGAACCACAATTTAAATTTGAAATACAACGATAACATGTGAGGATAGAATTTCAAAAGTGATTTAATACTTCAGGAACTTAGATCTCTCCTTATCTCAACAATCACCAAACTAGAAAGCAATCAGTAGTCTAAACACTGAGGAACATACTGTCATTAGGCCGTGTGGAAACAGTAGAAATGGTACTTCAGTCACAGAACCTGACCGTACACCTCTGATCCCTTCAGATGCTCCTTGCCAGCTGTGTACATGCTACAGATGCATACAACATCAGGACAATACAAGATAGGTGTATCTCACTTCAGTTCCTGGTATTCCAGAAATTTCCTTCAGACAATTTACATTAGGAATAATTGAAGAACCCCACAGGAAAAAAAATACAGTCATGCTGAATTAGAGGAATTTGTTCTGTGAAGTAATAAGGTATAGGAAATGACAAGATATAGGAAATATCCAGTTGCTTGGGTTCTGGAAATCATAGCTGCTTTATAGAGTAACAATTGCAAGGAAAAAATCATGCTCAACCCATATGGCCTTGGCTGAATATGAACAGTGAAGAATGAATTTTCAGACAATTGATGCCAAAATATAATTAATCTGTAATGGATGAGTATGAATTAGAAATTAAAGCTTACCTGAACAAATGATTTTCTTTTTCTTTCTTTTTTTTTTAAAATGAAATAGAAAATACATTTCCTTTATTTACTTTAATAGGCAAAGTATCAGCCTAATGTCATATGTTTTCTCTAGAAGGAAGAAAACTCTTTTAAAAAATGCAATAATGCTTAAAAAAAAAGACAAAAAGACAAAAAAGTGTATAACAGTATGTGTTCCCTTAATGCCTCTGGGGAACAGTCTGAATCGTTTCAGATTAATCTTTCCAAGAAAACTCAGACCTTTGAAAATATCCAATGTAGAAAGAGTAGAATATTTCCATACCTGTGAAATGAAAATTAAAAGAAAAAAAAACAACAACAAACCACAGAAGAGGAGTTATTGGAAAAAAACTGTAATGCAAAATATCAGTCATTTGTAACTGTCAGTGTCAAGACTCATGCTATCTATCATAGCACATTGCACCAGATCTTGAGTTAATCTTTATGCTGCTAGAGTAGAGTTTTTTTTCAGGAATGATATTAGAAAAGTTTTTTTCCAGCTAGACATGGTCATTTAATGGCTGCCACAGAATTATTCTTACCTCACCACCTCCCCTTGATTCAGCTCTGCAGTACACAGAGAAGGATTTAAAAGATGCCAAAGTTTCTAATACATTGCTCTTGGTTACTACAGTAAGATTGTTCTACTGATTCACAACTACAAACTTTATAACCACTTGACAGAAACATCAGAAACAGGAATCTACCTTAACTAATTTCACAATTCTACTTCTAAATACCATTCAGTCTTATTAATTTTGTAAATTCAGGGGGGTTTAGTTACTTTTCTGTATTTCTGACACTTAGACCTAATTGTATGTAATCTATTAAGACATAATATTTCTACCATTCTCTGTTTAAAGAGATTGGTTTCCTAGACTGAATTTTAGATTAAACTAGAGCTTATGGTCTGGCTGGGTACAAGAACTCAGAAATAGTCATTTGCATCAGTTACTCAAACTATTCAACAAAAGAATTTACTTTTAAGAAAAGAACAGGGTAAGTCAGTACTTTAACTCCTTCTGAAGGGTTCTTTCTTGATAAAATCTTCCATATTCCCTCAGTGTGACACTTGAGACCATGGTAGTTTTATGAACAAAGATAAGTTTCTATTTTTCAGAGCATTTGCTGAATTTACATACAAAAATTTCAGTAGCTGAAAGATTATATTAAAAAAAATTAAAAGTGCATGAAAGAAAAAGATTTCAAAATGCTGTTATGGATTTAAGAAAAGGAAAAGCAAAGCCCATAAATATGATTAATAAGAAACAGAAACTTTATACCAAAACTGAGCTAAAACCACAGTAAATGCTCTTGGCAGCATGGAAGCTAGCAGACTGGCTCACAGAAATAGTCCAGCTGATGTAGGATCCTGGTTTTGTTATGGCTGATATCAGAATAGGCATCACAGAAAGGGACTCCATTAAAGGACAATCAAGTATGATTCATTCTTTCCGTGGGCTGTAGGATGTCATCTTGAATTTATGGTTCTCTAATTCCTTTCCAAAGAAATGCAGACTTTCCATCAAATATAAAAAGAAAAATATGCTCATTGAAACTTTAAGAAAAATCTATCAATATTTTTATATACTAACTAACAATACTGCACAGAACTACAGAATAACTGAGGTTGAAAGGGACCTTGGGACACAGTACAGTCTAACCCAGAAGTCTCAGAAGTCTTTGCTGAATACATACTGTTCAGAGGAGAAGTCTGAACTGTTTAATGACAGACTGAATTAAAAATTTTATAGTGGAGGAATGTGAATGAAGGAGCAAACCAGAGCCTATTTATTTGGTCCCATGCTTAAGCCTTTTGTGTTTAGGGGAGAGACACAGAAAACGGGTTCTATGTAAAACTGACACGTAAAATCATCCCCATCAATGGTCTCTTGGAAGATTAGTCTCCCTGGTTAAGTCAGCTCAAGACTTGCCACTGATATTAAGATGATAATTTTTCAGACTATGTTTTGAAACATTTTGAAGAACAAAAGAAAAATTGGGTAACGAACAAAAGGCCCAACAACTGTGTTTGCATCTCCAGTATACAAACTGTACAGTGAGGTTCTTGTCAACTAGATTTTGTTCTTGATGAGTATTGTCAGCTGGAATCCCTCTAGCTTAGCAAGGACACTGATAAACTACACAACTCTGCTTTTCTTCTGATACGTATTAAAAAGCTTATGGCTAATTTTCTCTTGGGGGAAAAAAAATGCTTAGGAGCTAGATATTCATCATCAAGGTCTTTGTCAAGTTAAGAACATGTTTTCAAAGAGCAGATACCAAAAGGTAACCTAGACTAAACAATAACATCAATAACGTCCACAGTATCTTCAAGGTAAAAGAGTTGACATATGCTTGGCAAGCACTCAGCCAACCCTGAAAATCCAGATATTTAAGATAAGTATCTTGATGCAAACCAGCAATAAAGCATGTATTTCAGGATGACTCTTTAAAATTTAATCATGTGAAGTGATGAGTGAGAGGAGATGGTCAGAGGTACAGTCAGGTTGCCATCATTAGTGTTTCATGTTTAGGTATAGCATTTGTTTAAAGATTTTGAGGTAGATTTTAACCATAGCACCAGGCAAATCTAAACATCCCATGTTTTCTAACTATTACAATGTAATCTTATGGGATTTTTTATTTTGTTTTAACTGAAAAACTTGTGCTGTTTAAACGTTCTAAGCCAGAAGATTGCAGCTGTTGCTGGAAATTTGGAAGGAAGAAAGTTATAAAAAAAGCAATTTTCAATGTTCCTTCATCAGTTTATAACTTTCTAATGAATATTTTAGTTTACATGACCTTGACATACTTTTGATAAATGTTTTAGAAAAAACTTCCTCGTCTTATAGCTATAAACTTTTAGTGATTTACAGAATATATTAAAAAATAGTACTTTCAATAAAAATATACAATGCCACACCAGAATTTTATAGTTTCTAACAGTAAATGTTTTGTCTTTTTTTCCCCTAGGACTCTAAAATCCTATTTGCAGGTTTTTATCTCAATTGTCTGGACTTAGACTGTAAACAAAAAGATTTAAGAAAGCTTTAATAGTGTTTGGGTGTTTCCCATATGTCAGGTTTATCATTAAAATATTTAATTTAAACCAGTGCAAAATGATGTGCCTGATTCTTGACAAAATACTGATAAGAGAATTTGTGGAGTTGGCTTACAGTCATTTTTTGCAAAAAAAAAAAAAAAAAGAATGTGCAGGAGGAAGCGTCTCAAACTGTACAATTTGCAGTATATCTGATAAAGGGGGAATCACTAAGCAAATAAGTTTACTAAAGCAGCTACAAATAAGGGTGTGAGAGAGTGATCCTAGATATAAAGAAGTATTTCAGGGTTTGAAAGGTGTTTTTGAAAGGATAGTAAATGTGGTGGCAGTGATGATTAAGGATATAAAACATCAAGCAGAAAGTGTAGGGGACACTCTGGGAACATATGTCTTCTGTCCTGTTTTCAACCTCTGCAGTTTGGCCCAAAACAGTAAACCTGTTGTGTGTCTACAAGTCTGTCTGAATATCTCTGTGATTAAGGAACACCTGGAGTGAATGCCATAAAATATTCCCACTAGAAAAAACACCTTCATAAATGTGAAATTTAGACATTAAGATTATTTACATAAGTGACATCTCTGTTTATGAAAAATGTCAACAGTCTTCTTAGTAAGATACTAATGACACTTAGGGTCTATTTGACTCTTCTATTCTTCAGTAAAGTGGAAAACCTTTTTTTTGTTGACTGCAGTAAGAGAAATGCGGCTTTTTTTTGACATATACTTCCAAGATTATGATAGTAAAATATCCACCTATATAAGCTTACTGCATTTTTTACTAGTAAGCAAACATATGGACCAAATAGTTGTACTATTCTTTCACAGGCCTTTTCTTGGAATTCTGTAACCAATATTTACTTCAAATATATATAGGAGTAACAGAGAAACACAAGCAACCCACTGAGGAATATATTACTACACCCAATGAACAACGAGTTTCTCTCAGCTGGCTGCTCACTAGAACTATATATGTGCATTTAACAGAGGGGTGTATAAGAACGTTTAAGAAAATATGAAATTATACTTTTACTAATAAATGACAGAACCCACAAAGGTGAAGAATTTCAAAAACAAAATTCCTTTGTTTCACTTCTATCTTTTTGATGAATTGTTTTTGCTTTCCGAAGGTGTTTTCATATCTTAAATGGAATGCTCACCTAATATAAAAATAATATAACTTTAAAAGATCTGCTCAAAGCAAACATATAATTTAAATCTGTCCCCTGTAAAGTGTTACTAATTTCATCCAACCCCATCACTATGGGTGATGGGTGTCATACAAGATAAATATGGCATTATTGTGATGTAGGAAAATATGAACCAGTGGTTCATATATTAAAACTGAAAATTATTAAATTTACATTAATTCAGACTTCTAATATTTTCATTATGCCATTTGCAAATGGCTGTGTGATAAGCTAAAATAGTGACACATGAATAGTGTCTTTTAGTAAACTCAGAGAGTTGCATTTCATGGTTAGATTACATGATGGTGAAAGAGTGTCGCTGTGGAATATTCTTTTCTCCAAAGACAGATAGGAAGACTCTCTCTTAAACTCCTGCCTGGAAGATTTGCAATGAAATGGTAGTAAATGTAAGGAGGGGGCAGTGGAGGGGGTGGTGCATGTGGAGGTTTCTGTAAGTAAAAGGTCAACCTTGCCTAAGGCAAGAACTGTACATCTTGAAGTTCTGCTTTCTATTTTAATCCTTTTTAATTATTCAGTGGAGGTTGAATTTAAAAGTGGGACAGTTGGTTACCCTTTTGGCTACTATAAAGCTTCCAGCTGGAACCCCCAGAAGTGTTTGTGTGCCTTGCACATGTCTGCACCGCAAACTGAACTAGCTGTAAGTGAATTGTTACAGAAATGAAAAGCAAATTAGCTGTTTCATCAGAGAGTAATTGCACCACAGCTCAGTGCAGCTTAATGCCCACTTCTGAGAGCAAGAATTGATACACAGTGTTTCGGATGGTAGAGCTATTAAACCTGTTTATTCCAGATCTTCTAATGGATTCGTCCCAACATGGGTAATGCTAGGCAGTAGGGGGTCACCTTGTCTTGGGTAGTACACATTTAGGAGCATATCTGTACAGAAAAAAAGGTATTTATATCACTGATATATTTATATTTTCACTGATATGCTTAAACAAGCCTTTGAATTACAGGCTGAAGAAACACACAGTGACATTGGAAGGAGATAACTTTCTCAGGAACAGAGAGGCAGATGCATGGATATAAGGTCAGCTTGCAGCAGACTCACAGACAGGTCCTGCAGGGATCCAGGGAGAGTTTGGAAGGGTTTGTCAGCCCAAGAAGTCAGCAGGATCTGTCTGATTGCAGTAAAAGAAAACTGAGCTTTCAAATGTGAGGAAAATGTAGACTTCTTTTCAAACCTTTTATTCAATCCGTGTCATAATGTTTATATAAACAGTGTCATGCAAACAATGGTGTGTGGCTTTTTTCTCCATATAGCTCCAATGTTCAAGTCCCTTAAATTGCAGTCCCTTAAGTGCATACATTTAGACATCAGAAAAGCTTAAATCTTTTTTCACTTCACTTCAAAAAAGAAAATAAATGATATTTTTACTTCAGTAGAAATTTACTTTTACCAGTTTTATGTTCCAACTGGAAATACTGAGTCGGGTAGGACTGGAGAGAGAGATTCATTAAAGACAAGGTTAAAAGAGACAGTTTTAACAAAAAAACTACTTTTACTATCCTTATGCACAAAAGACACTGGTCCACTGTTAAGATAGTTATTGCTGCCTCCATTTTTTCATCATTCCTTATGGTAAATAATACAAAATAATCACACCCTAAACCAGCATCTATGATGATCCAACAGAAAACTTATATTTTACAATTTTTATTGTATGTGTGTATGTATGTAACTTTCTAAAGAATACAGCAGAATTCTGTTGCCACTGAGGGTAATTACCAAATTTATATTTATTTCTCTGAAAACATAATGTGATTATTACATGATACCCCAATTCCTCTTCAGGGCTACTCATTGTCATTTATTAGGAATATTTTTCCCCTTCTTTTCTTTCCTTTGAAGGGTGTAGAAGAAAGTATAAAGTTCAGAAATAGAATATTAAAAAGATGAAGTCAGATTTTCAATTGATGAGCAGATCTGCATACTGAGGGAAAGTAATTCATTTCCATAGAGTAAAAAAGGATCAGTGAGCATGAAGTTGAGGTTTACAAAAGCTTAACAGAAGAAACAGTATGAATACAGATTAATTTTTAAATGGAGGGAAACTGCCAAAAGTAATGAAGTAAGACTGCTGAGGGTCAGTAAGTATGCTGGGAAATATTTTCCTACAGAAAGTTAAAACCCTCAAACAATTAATAGCCATTAACAGGAATTTTTGAAGTATCATCCTTAGCTCAGATTTTTTTAATGTTACCTTTGAAGGATTTTCCAACTGTTTTTAATTTATTTTGAAGAGACAAAATCAAAATTAAAGTTACTCTTTAAGAAAAAAATAAATTACAGGTTCTTGAGTACCACAGATAAAGATGTTGTAGAGTTCTGAATATTTGAAGGGACCCTAGCCTAAATCCTCAATGGGATTTGGTTTAAGCAAGAGACACAAAGTTCTTTACAACCTCATCTCAGATTAGACTTTCATGACACAGAAAACCTGTGAAATTCAAATCAAGAGAAAAGACAAAGATTTCACAAATAAAAAAATGAGATTAATTTGGAAGAAAACTATGTTGAACACATTGCACTTATAAATAGTTTTATTTCAGCAGATTGATTTTTGTCTTACCTTGTGTTGCAGATGTTCATGACTTTGTCCCTCTGTGTAGCAGCAGCATGTATGTTTCCTTGAAAACATTCTTAAATTAACATGAGATATAAATTTTAGTGATAGACACAAGATGAATTTTGTCAGACAAGTGAAAGAACAGAAAAATTATTCTTGATAATTTGATTAAGTTGAAGTAGATGTATAGAAAAGGTAAAAGAAAACTGTTTGTGGAGAAGGACATCAGTTTGGACATGAGATCCTGCCAGCTATACCTCAGAATGAACCACTGAGTCACGGGACTCTTTGTGAAGCAAGAGTGCCTCCATCCCCTCTGTAGCCACCGTTACTGGAATATTTTGATGAATCTTCTCTTCTTCAGGGCCAAAAGACCTAGTTTCTTCAGTCTTCCCCCACAGGGCAGCTTATCCAGTACTTTGATCATCTTCCTGGCCCCCTACTGTCTCTACATATGTTTCTTCTTTTGTGGGACCAGAGCTGAACATCAGTTCTCCGGGTGTGGCCTGACAAGCGCAGAACAGAGTAGGATGATAATCATAGAATGGCTTGGGTTGAAAGACACCTTCAAGCCGTTTCTAGCTCCAGCCCTCTTGTTCCAGTCCTCTGTCTACACTAGAAATGCTCCTACAGATGCAGCCCAGGGCCTGATTTGCCCTTATTTTTTTGCTGCGGCAGTGCAATGTTACCTTGTGTTCAGCTTGTTTTCCACCAGGACCTCCGGGTCTCTTTCAGCATGACTTCTGCTCAGCCACACAGATCCTCGTCTGCACTGGATCTTTGGCTTATTCGCGGTATTTTGTCCCGGGGGTAGGGCTTTCACTTGTCACTGTTAAACTTCAGAGTGATGAAAAACTAATTCAGATGTTGCAGGGTTTTTTTGCTCTATTGAGTATTAATTTATGGGGGAAAAAGCAAACAAATGAAACAAATAAAAATGGAGACTGTGTCTGAAAAACTAGTTCTCTACAGCAGTTTATTTCAAAAAGTATATGCAAAATTTGACAATGTAAGATTTATTTAATAATAAGTAGAAATAAAAATCTCTTGAGTTTTTTAATGTTTGTTCATGCTAAAATGAAAAGTTAATACTATCTCTAATTCTGTTTTAAACTCTGTAAAGATAATTTTTCATTTGGCTCCTGCAGATCAAGCCACATCATCCTGTGAGAAACCCCTCAGTTAAATTTTTCAGTATTTCTCTGAAAATACCACCTGTTGTTTAAGCCTTGTATAAACATATGTATTATTACTTATTCTTTGTTTCTCATAGTAGGAATTGATGAAATCTCATCCAATCCAGGAAATGATGAACAATGAACACATTTTTTTAATTACCTATTACATTGTTCCAAAACAACTTTCTCGGATTCTATAAACCTAGAATTACCACATCATTAGCTTATAGAGCAGTGCTATTAATTTTCAAAATTAGACACATGATGTGCTGAAACCTACATTTCCAATAAAATAAATGTTTACAAATATTTACAAATAAGATGATGTAGTAAAAAAGAAATTGAATCTCAGCAATCACAATGAATAGAAAATGATGCTCTAGTTAGTGTTTACTGAAATTCTAAATCAGTGAAATTCTATCTATAATCTTATTCTACCCTTACAGTAGATTGCATGGAAACTGAGCCTGTTAGAACTCAAGTTGAATTTTGTGCACATTCGTTGAAAAACCTTTGTGAAGCTGCTCTGCAGAGAGAAGGACTCTTGACAAACCAAATAATCCTGATAATGGTTGATAATTTAAAGTTTTGTTATATTCCCTTTTAATTTGGGAAAAAAACATCTATCTGAAAGTCTGCAGTAGCAGAGGATAATGATGTCTCTTCCCACTTGAGAGAACTTTATGCATAATTTCTTATAGTGAAAGAAAGAACAATTAGTTCACTATAAGTACAAACGAATGAATTAATTAATTTAAATTTCTAAAATTTGAACTTAATGAAGGGAAAATCCTGATTATCTACACTAGAAAATAAAAATGTGCCATTTTTTGTGCTCTAAAACTTCTATTTCTATACTAAGGAGCGTTCTAGATTTTGGTAAAGTTTCCCTTGTCCCATTAGGGACTGAAGGCTGAGAACTACAGTGAGCTTCATTGCTTTCTCAGTCCTGCACAACTTTCTCAGCAATAACCTCTTGGATCAGCCTCTAATGGTTTATGCACTTTATGGTGATGGACAAAACTCAGGGCTTGCAGTCCAAAATAAATATCAGGTTTACTAATTCAATGTCTTTTCGGGTGTATAAGTGACAAGTCATTTCATATTAATGAAATTAATACTTTGTGAGTTAATATCCTAGCTATATTTCTTTGTTACTAATATGAAAAAAAAAAAGTAAGAACTCTGTCTCTCAGTAAACTTCTTCTGTCAGTTCTGAAAAACATTATTTCTTTCCCAAGAATTGGCTAACGGCCTTGTTTCTTTAATCTCAATAGCATTTCATTAATTTATTTCCTTCTGTGCCAGCTGTGCTAGAACTTTTTAAACTGGGAATTTTGGAGTGTAGCGGACTGACCCGAGCCAGCAACTGAGCATCCATCAGTTTCTTGCTCTTCCTCCACAGTGAGATGGAGGAAAGATTCAGAAGAGCAAGCATACCAAAAAGTTGTGAGTCAAGATAAACTGAGTTTAATGATTGAAGGGAAAAAACAAAACCAAATCAACCAACCAAGCAAACAGAAGACAAACAAACAAACAAAAAAATTGCCCACCACATGCCATAAACTGATATAAACAAGCAAGTGACACAAAGGCAATGAATCACCACCTCCTGCAAGCAGACCAATGCTCAGTCTTTGTGCTACAATCCCTTCCAAAAAAATTATGCCCCAAACTTATTGCTGAGCATGGTGTCATACAGTGTGGGATATCCCTTTGATCCATTGGGGTCAGCTCTTCTGTCAGTGTCCCCTACCAAAATTTGCCTATCCTTATTCTACTTGCTCAGGGTAGAGTAGGCTGAGAAGCAAAGAAAGCCTCAATGTTGCACAAGCAAGAGCTAGAACAACTGTATCACTGACATGGATTTAATTACAAATCTAAAGCACAGCACCATACAGGCTGCTATGAAGAAAATATTCTCCATTCTAGCCAAACCAGGGGAATGTAAATTATCAACCATATGGATTATATATGGCTGAAATTATTATATATATACAAATTTTGAACTTTTGAGACTACAGTGGGAAATCAGTAGTAATAATCACAGTATTAGTACAAGTATAGACACACTGCAAAATATATTTGCAGAAATATGCTGTCATTTGCAAGTATCCTTAGTAAATGTCCTTCATGCATCAATCCCAAAGCACTTCATATGTCATGCAAATAACATCCTAAATCCTGAATAGGAACCATCTACTACGAGCATATCTGAATCAAGTTTTAGTCTCAACCAGAGGAAGCTTTTGAAGCAATCTGCTTATTGTCAATCCCTATAAAAACTATTTCAGTTCATTGTGAAGCATTGTCTTCACCTAAGAACTGGGCTTATTTCAGAGAAGGGGAAAATGAGTTGCAGGAATGCACTGAATGATCTTCAGCTGAGAATATGTATTCAGTCCATATGACCAAACTGAATTTACTCTGAAATAAAACATCTTGAGATGTGTGATGTACAGGGTGATGATTATATCCTCCATAACAAGATTTTTTCTCTACACATAAACTCTTTTTCATCCACATTGATTTCACCAGTAGCTGTAGACTATGTAACTAACAAGAGTAGCACACTATAGATAATTTGAGCTGACTATATTTTATTTTTACTCCAAAAATATTTTCTAAAATCTCTCTCCATCCCTCTCTCCCTCGTCTTTCTCAGGCACATCCAATTACACACACTCACACCTCCCTCCTCCTGGAGCTAGAAACAGAAAATTATCAAAATAGTTTCAAATCCTACAGTTAACATTTTATCAGAACACAGATGATATTTAAAAAGTATCAGAAAATAAGAATAACTCTTTGATTGAAGCAATGAAATACAAAACTTTCCTTTTCCCACTGTGTCATTGCAGTGATTTTGAATTTTTTTCTTCTATTGCCTCTTCCAATCTAACAATTTTCAGCAGCTTCCTGGGCTGAATAAACTTCAAAGAATTTCCTTTTTTGTTTGTAGGAGAGTTTCTCAGTTACCTCTGAGGTTTTTCTTTGGTCTGTTTCTGATTGTAGACAGACTCCTGCTTTTTTGGGAGTCTTCAAAGCTACATGGCAATAACATTAATTTCCAGTGTTCTCTCTCTGACACTTCAGATATCTCTTTCCAAACATGGACATGTACATAAAAAATGTGAAGATGATGAGTTGTATTTAAGAAGGAAATTTCCCCTTTCCTCTGGAGTTTATCATTGAGCTAGAATAAACTGTCAGAACAAGTAAACACAAAATATATTGAATTGCAGTGAAATGTTTTATTCTGCTTGGTTAACAAAATACAGTATTTATACTGTAAAGCAGAATTACAAATTAAATGATTCATCCTTCTTGAGAGGACTCAGATAAAAGACATGAAGGTTAACATAGTTGACCTTAACTTGAGCAAATTAGAGAAAGATGCATAGCACAAATGAAAACTCGTTAAATAGAAAGAAAAACAAGTTATCACTGTTTCTGAAAACCCAGAAGGTATTTACAGTAGATCTGAGAAAACCGTAGGAGTATTTAATTAAGATTTCTCATTATATCTTTTTAAATCTTTGGAAAGTCTGTTTATTCTAGCTTCTAGCAGTGTTGCAGTCAGCGCCGCCAGTGTAATTATCATTATTAAACACTATCTTTGTTGAACTCCACAAATGTATGGCAGAAGGAAAATCATGAAGACACAATGGCTGAATTAACTCTTTGATGATTATACTCTCTAAAGTCATGGCTGTTTACTAATCAGTATTTCAGTGGAATTCAATGTATGAGAAGCATCCCAAGTCATGAGTTCAGACTGTCACACATTCAGCATTTAATGAAATTCTCTGACTACTCTGTCATCTTGTAGATTCTAAAGTTGTTCCATATTTGCCAAGATTTTTAGAACTAATGCAATTGAGCAAACGACCTTTTAGAAATGTCCATGCTCTGAAGGCATTGACAGGCCCAGCTATCCCTCCTCACCCTTCAAAACTTCCCCCTCACTTTGCACATGTCCCAGGACTCCACTGGAGTCCCCCATGGCTGTCAGTCCCTTGGTGCTGTGACAGCAAGAAGTGGTGCTGGTCAGGACTCAGCTTCCTTTCTCAGGTCTAAGTGAAATTGTTTCTATGGAAGGTATGACTACATAAGCAAGGGGTCTTCATTCCAGAGGAAAGGTGCCTTGGGTGACTGTGAAATGTGTTTCCATAAATGCCATGAAAAACCAAGGAATGGACTGTTTTCTTTGTCTTCCAGTGCAGGAACTAGGAATCAGATCCCAGTCAGAAGGTGGTAGTTCACAGAAATTCATTGTCCTGTGTAAAGCTGTGCAAGGTCTTTTCCAATCCCAATGATTCTATGTTTCTGTGAAAATAATGCCATGGGCCTGCTTGGGTTCAGGCCCCCAAAGTTTTGAATACAGCTGAAGGTTAAAAGGATATTAGGAGATGCATGTTCAGGAATTGTTTTTGTCTATTGTTCTAAGTGCCTTTTTAACAAAACAGCTACCCTTGAAATCAAAACACTTAACAAGATCCAGCTTTGGTCTGACCCAATATATGATCTCCACCTCATACAATTAAATATTATACCTGTCCTTAATCTATGAAAAATTAATATGCAGAGCTGTCTTAAAACGTTGGATATGCTCTTCTTAAAAACATCTATCACCTTTTATTGAGGGAGTGGGTAGGGTTATTTTGGGAGGGGGTTGGGGTTTTTGAAAAATCAAAACACTAAGGAATAATTAAAACTCAGAAACAGTTTCTGATTATTACCAAGAATACATGCTATAATAGAAAGTTCATATCTAGATGTAAAAACTAGCATTAGTCAGTAGTGCTGCACAGACAGAAAGATGTTCAAAATAACATTTCTGTTTCATAAACAATGTTATTTTGAGTAGTTTAAATATATATATATGACAATTGATAACCTCATTATTACATGTACATACAAGAGAGTTAATACCATTAGGGTTTTAGCTATATCAAATATATGTTGGACTATTAATATTTCACAAATTTGTAGTTAGTGTATTTAATTAGAAAGTTGAATTATGTTAAAAGCACTGACAGCCCAGGACCAAATAAAAAGAAGACTTTGAGTTATTTTTTGTGACTTATAAACTGTATGCATGACTCTATACCATACGTCCCACACAGGGAAATACTGATATTTGTATGCTAATTAATTGCAGAACTACTGGTAGATTCCCAACTGTTTGCCTGCCTTGTAGAGTTTAAAACTACCATCAATCACTTTTTCCCTTTCAAAACCTTGCATTTAAATGATATTTTCTTTATATTTTGCATTATTCTTGTGTTTTGCCATGTGACAGCAGTAATATTTTTGTTTCCCTACCCCTTAATTCTGTAACTCAACCACAACTGGAGATGGCACTAAATAAGTTAGACTGTAAATCTGAAAGAATGCAACAAATCCAAAAGATATTGTTTTCTGAATTAATAAAAAATGAGACAAATAGAAATGTAATTCTCAAAAATGCTTTCAGTTCCACAAGTGTAAATTGGGAAAGAATGTGGGGTTTTTGTCACTGCTCATAGTCTCAATTTCAGTTCTGTTTTGAGGAAAATGTAATATATTTTGAGAAATGTATCACATACATAAAATCAAATAGAAACTGAACATTCTAGATAACTCAAGGTAATCCATAATTTATGTAAGTGAAATAAAACACTCAACACATTATTTAATTAGTAATACAGATGTAGCTGCCATTGACACCATCAGACTTTTAATCAAAAGTCTTTAACATCATCTTTTTACTCATTCTATTCAAAATCCTATCTGAATCATGTAGATACCAGCCATTTTGAAAAGTACTTGGAGCAGTGTTCTAACCAACTACCAGAACAACCACCAAGCATTTCAGAAAAGTTTTGAAAGAGCTGATTGTTTCTTTACACCAACCAAAGGATCAGGAAAAGAACCCATAATTTCTTGAAGAGCTCCGTAACTTTTTCAGATAAACTTATTGTTTTCTTTTATACTTAGTAAGATTTCTTCGAAATATTCCAGAAATTCAAATAGGATTTTCTCTAAAACCGATTAATTTATAAGAAAAACAGACTGGAACATAACTATGTAAAATTATAGGTTATATTTGGTCTCATATGAAAGCCAAATACCATTTTCTTTTCAAGTATTAATACATTGCATTTTAAAAGCTATTTAGGATTATGATTTATTTTGATGTATATTTATGAACACCGATCATACAATGCTGTTTCACTCTAATCCACCCCAAAAGATCTATTAGCATGAACCTTAGTTACTCTTGTCTTCCAGGGCTGGTCATACCATTATTGAACAACAATACAGGGGTCTGGCCATGCCCCCTTACCAGCTACTGTAAAAAATTAACTCTGTCCTGGCCAAATCTAGGACATGGGTCTGGTTCTGCATATGGTTCTGTACATTATAAAGAGGAAGTGAGTAGAGATACTGTCAGGCCAAAACATAATTAAAATAAAATATAATTTTATAATAGTTTAAAGAAAATTATAGACTTTGTAGACATGTTCAATATCCCTGCCCTTCACATCCCCCCTTCTTCATTAATAATTTTTATTGAAGTATAATTCTAGTAAAGTCAATGGCAAAACTTTTAATCATCCATTTCATTACAATGATAGCACAATTTTTACCTCTTCTGTATTTTTTACTCATTAAGAATTCAAGGCTGCATAAAGTTGTCTTGTTTCCTGAGCAAAAAAGGCTGAGATTACCTATAGAAGGTACGTCTACATTTTATGAAGCAGTGACATGCACTGAACTGATTGGGTCCCAAACAAACTCCACAACCAGAAAGAGAAGAGATTCAGCAGAGCAAAGCAGATCGATTTTTCCAGACACAGCACATCATAAGCCAGTTTCTAGGATGTGAGCTAGCATTGCTTCTTTGTGCAATACTCTGCCATCAGGTTTGTTGCTAATTCTGCAGACTAAAAACACTGCTGTACACAGAGCTGTAAAACAATGCTCAAAGTCCTTCCACTGTCATAAATGACATTCTGAATAGACCCCTAAAATGAATTAGAGCCCAAAAGAAACATATGTATTTGGAGTTTCCTAATCTCTTAATAATATTCTTTGCATTTTTATTAAATTGTACAAATAGTTATGTCAGTTACCATAGACACATATAAAAATTAATGTTGGAAGGCACTAAGGAAGTCATTGGTTCCAGTTCTCCACTCAAAGCAGCATCATATTTGCAATTGTTATCAAGGTGCTTAGAATCTTGTTTTTAACGCCTCCAGGAATTAATTTCCCACAATCTTGCTGTCTTCACTAAACCACTAGATTGAAGGCTACATTTACTGCCCCACCTACAAATGTAAGCTTCTATAGTCATAGGAATGATCCAAAGCAGATTTTTTCAAGTTCCAGCATTTAGAGAGTAGTTATTTTAGAGCTAATGTTCTAATGCTTTTAGGATTTCTCTTTCCCAATTTTAACTTCTACACAACAGTTCATTTGTGTTATTCATCTATTACTTTGACTCCTTATAAATTGTATTTTGGATCAAAAATTATTACAAAAGTTTTCTATACATCCTTCAAATAATATCACCATATTATGTTGTCTTAATATTTACAAATTCATAACACTCTATTTTGTGGGGATTCTACACCTTCTGCACCTAAACCTTTTGAGTTATCATCATCATTCTTCTGAAAATTTTACCTGGCAAAAATTACTCCATAGATAAATAGTGAAAATCATTATCATTTTCTTGTTTATTGTGGACACTTTACTGATGTTTATCCCTGTCTTAGTTGGAAATTGCTCAGCAGATAATTTTCTAACAGTTTTTCTATGCATGTATAAAATATATCTAGTCACAGATTTTTAATTTCCTTTTTTTCTTAGAGTGATATTTCATCTCACATATAAAATCCAAGAAGGAGGACAAGCAAGAATGACATGATGGATGAGCTCAGGTAATGTCACTTAAATTTCAAGGAATAAAATGAAAGATGGATACTATAATTAAATTTTGTAATTAACCAACCTATCTGGTGTGCCTATGAGCATAATATTAGAAAGTTGTGTCTTTATATATTTAATTTTTCTAGTCCTGCATTTTGCCCAATTGTAGTGAAGATATGCATGTTGTAAGAATGAAGAATAAAGAAAAAAGTTGATTCCTATTTCTTAGTAATTTCTGATCTCAGTTTTCTAAAATTCTATTTTTTTTTTCTAAACTGGAGAAAGAAAAAAATATTAGTTCCAAAAGATGCAAACAGCTCATCTGTATTTACTTCAGTGGGGCTTTTTTCCCTAGTGAGTAATAATAGAATAAAGTAAAATAAGATTGTAGTCAAGAACAAATAGTCTTTAGGAATTAACTATTCCTAAAGACTATTTAAAAAACCAAAACCAAAACCAAAACCATCATCATGCCCTCAGAGAGCTCATGGGATCAAATCACACCTGGAACCAGTGTGTCAGAAAAACAGAATTATTTGTAGACAGAAGAAGAATCTCTGTGGTTCCTTTCAGGAACTTGATAAGACCACTGTTCTCTGATACATTCTAGATCACTATCACATTATATATATTAAATGTAAAGAAATAATCCATTTGTGTGGTGCAAAATGTCTGTGTCACTCAATGTCACAGTTTAAGCCCAGGTATCAACCAAGTCCACCCAACTGCTCAGTCGCTCTCACCCAGTGAGATGGCAAAGTGAATCAAAAAGGTAAAAGTGAGAAAACCTTTGAGTTGAGACAAAGACAAATAGCAAAACAGCAAAAGCTGCATGCCCAGCAAAGCAAAACAAGGAACTTCTTTACAATTTCCCAACTTTAGGGAGGTTTTCATCCCTCTCCAGGAAAGCAGTGCTCCATCACACATAATGGTGATGTCGGAAAACAAACACCATCATGGCTGCCCGCTGCTCTCTCTCCCTGCTTCTTCCCTTAGCTTTATATGCTGAACACCATATGGTTTGGAATATCCCTTTGATCTGTATGGATCAAGTGTTGCCTCTGTGTTCTCTCCCAGCTTCTTGCTCATCCTCACTCTCCTTACTGGTGAAGTGGACTGAGACAGAGGAGATCTTGAGTCTGTGTAAGCACTGCTCGGCAACACTGAAAGCATCTCAGAGTTATCAACAGTTTCCAGCACAAATCCAAACCATGTTCCCATACTAACTACTATACTGAACAAAATTAACTTTATCTGAGACAAAACCAGAACACCTCTCTTAACTTCTTTAAAACCGAATGTAAAACCTTTCAAATGAAACAGAATATTTCTCTTAGACCTTAGTTTAGTAAATATCATTTTAAAAGTTAACTCACTAACCTAATGGAAGGACACATGGATATTAGGAAATAATACAACTGTAATGGAAATGGAGCAGGTAGGATTCTCTTTGTGTCGAAGAACTAAATGACATATTGCATGTTTTTGTTGTTACTGGCTTTTTTGACTAAACCTGCAAAAACTTCCATCTCAAAATCACACTAGAAATACTCAGAACCATTTCTGTTTACCCTTTAATTTGAATTAGTATATGTAAGTATTTATACAATTAGTATAATATAAATTAATGTGTTCTCACTATTTGCATTAAAATTCATTAATTAACTCCATTCCAAAAAACTGAAAACACAATGTTTTACGAATTGCATACTAGATTTTTTTTAGAGAGCAAGTAATATTGAAATTTCATTGCTAGAAAATGTATTGCATATTTTGCATTGGTTTTAGTCCCAGGATTCTAATTCTTTACCAAATGTTTGAAATATACAGTGTGCAGAGAGAATCTGGCAAACCGAAGAATGACACCACTGAGTAGTGAGCTGTCACTGGAATATCAAAAACCAGCAGCATAATTAGCATAATTACATTCTTGGAACTTCATCCAGAGTCAGAGGGAGGTTATTGAATGCCTGAATCCACAAATAACACTTGAAGACAACCCCTTAAAACTCCACCTCCAACATGCATTTTTCTCCAAATTCATAAATTTTACCTAGATATTTTCCATTTTTTCCCCCTCCTTATTCTCTAGCTTCAGTCTCTTTCTCTGGAGACTGGGTGTTCTTGTTTTTCATTGTAAATGGAATAAATTTTTTTTCAACTATGTTTCTTTTAATGCACCCATTTAGTTGTCTATTTTGTTTACATGTTCATTTTCCTTCTGCTCTGAAATTTTAAAGGGTGTTAGATTCATGAAGGTGTTTCTCTTTTCACAGATTACTCAATGTATTTTTTATGTTAGTACTAATCTTTTTGAAATACTCATTTTTTCTGTAATATCTGCTTGAAATTTTAAATAAGATTAAAATATCTATAACTATCATTATTCCTCAGTAGCCAATTTATGAATATATTAAAGCTGTAGAATGTACTTCAAGATTAGCAATGACCTATGTCAGTTTTCAACAAGATCTTAAAATAATAAATGACCATTTCTCTATTCTGCTGATTCTCCAAAAAAATGGAAAAAATTAAGTATTCCACAAGTGTTAAAATTTCTTCCCTCAGGAATTATCAGTTTTTGCCTCATATTCTTAAAAATATGATGACATTAACACAAAGGTGTCAAATATGATTATGGTTAAGTATATAATTACCTGATTAATTATAAATTATATCACCTGTGAGGTTAGCTTGATGGAGTAGTGCAGTAGTTTCCAGTCAGTGAATGTAGCTTAGGCTTTTTACCACGTGCTGTAGCTAAGAACTCATAGCAGACTTGATAGTCATATGAAAAACCAGAAAATACCCAAAAACCTTTATGGTCAACACCGGGGGCGGGGCAGTGGGGGAAGTGTTTGGTGAAGATTTAGTTACAAAGTTGTTTGCAGTCAAATCTGATTATTTTACCCCTAGTTTTAAAAAGAAAATGCCGCTACTAATACTATAAAAATTGTTCAAGTTAAACCTCGCAGAATCTAACCCTCCCTGCCCCCCGCCCTTGTGCTCTGCTCCTTTGGTTCCTAAATTCACAAATTCTAATCTTGGGTTAAACTGCATGGGGCTTAGGCAACAAGAAGACAGAACACAACAGAATTCTTTGGGGTGGAATATGAACAGCTAAAAGAAACTAAAATCAGATCAGGACAAGACAGATCTTTACACAAAGTACGGTCAAGTAAATAAATGGCCTATGAACTTTCACTACTAATGAAAAAAATAATGCATATTCCAAGGCATATTTATTAAAATATTGAAATTACACCAGTTCTGACTTTATTATTTTTTATCACTGAAATCACTCAAAGAATTTTCTAATAATTTTTTTAGCCATGTGTATATCAAATGAAAAATATGAGTCAGCATAAAATTGATAAAGATACTTATAACTCCTTAAAATTCTAAGAAGTAAGTGATCCACAGTAGACACAACAACATTAGAGGGAGTGATAGAAAAATATTATTGAATTTCAATAAGAAAGAAACAAGTAAAATTTTAATTTCTAATTGCTTTCTAATTGCTGAGAAGAAACTATTGTGAAATATACCCTAGTAGATATTCTAAATCTCTTCTCACTCTATGCAAAAAAAAAAAAAAAAACAAAAAACCCAGAAAAAACCTTTTTTATAAAGCATTTATGCTTATTCTTATTGTGAATATGACATTAGGCAAGAATACAGCAAAGCTATACTGTCTTACTCTAAGTTTGTCATTACTCATTGTGAGAAACTGCATATGAAATCAGTGGATGAAATGTAAATTAAAGGATGTGTTAATACTTACCCAATTGAGATAAGTAAGATTAAAATATTATTCAAATGATATTTCATTTTAATTAGATTCTCCTTGTCAAATATTGTATGTATTCCAATATATTCAGAAAATTAACTGTAGTCTTTGGAATTAATTTAGCAGTTTAAAATAAATCTTACTTTGTTATGAAAAGTCTACTCTCAGCAGTAGCTTTATTAACTTGTTATTTTTTTTTTTTATGCAATAAATTCAAGTTCTTCAGATAAGGTTTTGATTTTCAAATTCAGAGCAGGTAAAACTTTCAGGGTGGTATTTGAAAACTGCAGTATTTGCTGTTTCCCTAATCTACAAGAAAATTTTCTTATGCTTGACATTTTGCACGGCAGTGATTCATAACAGACTGCACAAAAGTCTATTTGAATATTAAATATAACTATCATGAGTCAAGTTAATTGCTTTTTTGACTATCATATCTAATATTATCATGTTTTTCCTTAGAAAAATTTGTTAGTAAAGTGTAGGTCTGATTATATTTTTTCCCTCTGGGTTTCAAATAGTGATGTTGTATATTTTGTCTTTTCTACGAGTCTTTTATTAATTTGACTGAATGTTCCTCTGTCAAAAGAATTAGAAATATTTGGTTGTTGAGTGAGAAGTTACATTACTATTATTATTATTATTACCAGGAAATATGATCATACATTGTGGTTCTAACATGTCTATAGCCACAAGTAGAAAATAAAAATACTTTCAGCAGTACAGATTGGAAATCTAAGACACATAACAGTAGACATCTTGTGTGCTTCATTTCTAAAGTTTGAATATTCACCTCTTAAGTGTGTTGAGAAAACAGGAACAAGGAATATATACTGTTGATTCTTCAAAGAGGTGCAGAAGTATCAGGTTTATGTTTACCACATTTTATGGACATTGAGATTATTGATGGAGCCTTTTAGGATTTAAGGGTAAGATACTTCCAAGTGAACAAAAAAACCATCAAATGTCACAGAATTTTAAATAACTGTCATCTTTTTTTTCTCCCATAATTTGCAGTTAGTTTTGACAAAACTTACATTTTATACACATTTCACCTCAAAACTCGCTAAAACAGCTACATATAAATGCACTAGCAATCTATGATTGCATTGATGACAATTTCCCCAAAAAGTTGTTCAAGAAGCTGACAAGGAAATGTTGTCACCTGAACATGTTATTTACAAATAAGGAAGAATGAGCTGTGGATTAGAATCTGGGGCAATCTTGGCTGCAGTGACCATGAGAAGGTGGAGGTCATGGTACTAAGAGGAGGAAGCAGTACAAAAAGCAGGGCCAGAACCCTGAATTTCAGGAATGAAAGCTTAGGTTTGTGTGGCAGAGTTTTCCTGGATAGGAAAGTCGAACGACTTCTCTATCAATATGTGAGAGAAATACCCCTGCAAACACCAAGGTCACAAAGAAAGAGGGGGAGAAGGTGGTCCATGCGCCAGAGCAGAGATTCCACTTCAGGCTGTGATGAAGACCACAGTGAGGCAGCTGTTCCCCTGCAGGGTCCCATGCTGGAGCAGCTCATGGAGAACTGTGGACTGCAGAAAGGGAAGGACTCACGTTGGAGCAAATCAATGTTCCTGACCACTAGGATCTATTTTTTACCCCTCCTTCTAAAAAGGAGACTAATTTTTGAAGAGCATTAGGTTTATAACTTTTATCTAGCTAGCTGCAGAATCGTCTTCTTTTATCAAACTAGCTGCAGAATCATCTTCTAATAATTTCTCATAGAAAAATCAGAAAAACTGTGGCATAAACAAATTTTGAACTAAATTGAGCCTTAAAATTATTAACTGGATGAAAAGGGAGTGGAGTAGGGAGTCATTTTATGAGAATACTGAAGTATAATGCTAAATAGGAAGTTGCTTTTATTCTCTCTATTAAGTATGCAATACATGAAAGGAATGAAAAGAATGAATCATGATGTTTCTCAAAATTGGGTTATTCACTTTGGGAAAAGTTTATTTTTATTCCTTAATAATACAATTGCTATATTTCAGCGCCTTTTTGGATGAAAATTAGTGTAGTTAGTGTGGATTTTTAACTATAGAACCTGGTATGGGGTTTTTCCCTTTTTTTTTGTTTTCTTTCCTCCATGAGTCAGATGAAATTATTCAATTTCTGGGGTTCCTGTAAAATCATTTTTGTAACTTTCTTACAGTTTCCCATATTCCATCATGCAGTGTGGAAATTACTGTTCCCTTTATAGATAAAGAAAATTTTGAATAGACTTTCTTTTTTCTTTTTCTTTTTTTTTTTTCTTTTGACAATTTACACACATTAACTAAATCACTACTTTCTTGCTAAGTGGACTGTATGATGGGAAAAGCATCCTCTTAAGTAGGGTGAATATAATTGATTAATTTATCTTTAGATTTTAAATAGTTTTACATTTCCAAAATATTACTGTACTGTACAGAGAAGGGGAAAACTGAGAGAGGGTAGGTATTAGGAAGGAATTCTTTACTGTGAGGGTGGTGAGACACTTGAACAAGGTTGCCCAGAGATGTTGTGAAGGTCCCATCCCTGGAAGTGTTCAAGGCTAGGTTGGATAGGGCTCTAAGCAACATGGTCTAGTGAAAGGTGTTGTCCATATCTGTGGGGCTGAAACTAGATGATTTTAAAGGCCCCTTCTAACCCAAAACATTCCATAAATCTATGATATGACTTCAGGATGGTATGCCTAAACTCTTCTGGAGGGGCATCTGTAATTTAAGCCAAGAATTTAAGTGCAGGCTGGAAGAATGGACTGTGAGGTAGATTGAGAACAGCATGAATGGAAGGTCTCAGAGGGATGTGAGCAGCTGCAAAGACAATTTGCTGTGTTGTGGTTAGTGATTAGGTGCTCTCCAGGGGACAATATTGGGTCCAGTCTAGTTTAATTTATTCATTGTTGACTTGCTTAAAGGGACAGAGTGTAACATCAGAAAGTTTTGGGGTGACACAAAGCTAGCAGAAATGGCCAATACCCTAGAGTGCTTTGTAACCCTGCAGAAGGACCTTGACAGGCTGGGGAGCTGGACAGAGCACAGCCTTCTGAAATTCAACAAAGACAAGTGCAGGGTCCTGCACCTGGGGAGGAATTATCTCATGCCTCAGTGCAGG
Organism: Passerina amoena; assembly: GCA_013401095.1. Classification (NCBI taxonomy): domain Eukaryota; kingdom Metazoa; phylum Chordata; class Aves; order Passeriformes; family Cardinalidae; genus Passerina; species Passerina amoena. The sequence continues at coordinate 2,780,845 of WBNP01000690.1, forward strand.
CTGGGGGCTGACCTGCTGGAAAGCAGCTCTGCAGTGAAGGAGCTGGGGATCCTGGTGGACAAGTAGCTCTCCATGAGCCAGCAGTGTGTTCTGAGGGACAAGAAGGCCTGCGGTGTACTAGGAAAAGCATTGCCAGCAGATCAAAAGAGGAGATCCTGCCCCTCTACTCAGCCCTGTTGAGGCCATGCCTGGAGCACTGTGAACAGTTCTGGGCTCCTCAGCACAAGAGAGACATGGAGCTCCTGGAGGAGGTCCTGCAGAGGGCTATGAACATCATGAGTGTAGGTACACAGCTGGTGGTAATTGGGAGTGGGGCGGCGGCAGAGCCTCATCCCCAGTGGGTTACAGCTGTGCAGGGCAGGTGAGCAGCATTGAAGGTAGTGAGCCAGGGAGTGCCCAGGTGCACTGAACAATCAGCAAAGGACACAGAGGGCACACAGGTGCAATGCATGAGCAATGAGGGATATAAAAGGCTGGGCTAAAAAACAAAAGGGGCTGATGCCTGAAGCCTTCTGATGTGGTGTTTCTTTGTATGGGTTAGAGCCTTCTGATATTGTGTGGTTGTACTCTGTGTATTGGGGCTGCCTTGGCTGTGGCTGGCATATGCTCCAACAGATGAGGATGTTTGACCATCTCTCTTTTAGAGCATTGAGCCTGCTCAGACTTGAGAAGAAAAGACTGAACAAAGGTCTTTTCAATCTGTGGAAATATCTGAAGGAAGGATATAAGAGGATGGAGCCAGGGTCTTCTTGGGAGTGCTGAGCTACAGACGAGAGGTAAGGGGGAGAAATTGGAATACAGTAAGTTCCACAGGAGGAAGAACCTCTTTACTGTGAGGATGTCAGAGAACTGGATCAGGCTGCCCAGAGAGGCGGACTCTGCTCCTCTGGAGAGAGAGATCTGCCAGCTGGACACAACCCCGAGTAATGTGCTCCTGGGGACACTGCTTGACAAGGTGGGATTGGACTAGATGACCTACAGAGGTCCCGTTCACCCTTATGTCTCCTGTGATTCTGTGATATTAGGGAGGATTTTAAAAGGCATTTTACAGCCTTAGGCAATTGAGTTCAGCCTAAGGAACCTAAGTGTGGATCACAAAAAGAACAATGGGTGAGAGTAAGCATTTCTTAGATAGACTGCACCATTGTTACGCTGACTAGAATAATGCGAAAGAAAAAGGAAATAAAAAAAATACTTTTAATCTTACCTCTGGTTTTAATAAGAAAAAAAGAAAGCTATGACAAAACATTGCAAATAAATGCTTGCAAATAAATCTGATGACTTATTAAGGGATAATAGTCTGACTCAGGTTGCTCAGTGTCATATCAACCCTTTCTTATTAGATGAAAGAAGAAAGTTTCAAGCAAAAATGGATATAATCAATATTAAGCTAAACAGACTGAAGAATATAAAAAATTGGGATACACTTGGTTGCTCATAACTTTTGTAAGAACGTACTTGAAGAGAAAGTTATTTCAAAAAGCATTTTTTTTTATGCTCAAAGCAAAACACAAGAGTAGTTTTTAGATTGATTTTCTTCCTTGTAACATTTTAACTCACTGACTTCCATCAGGAACTTTGCTATTTCCTTTGAGACAGGTATGCAATAAGTAGAAATAGCCCTTTATTCAAGGAGGGTGGTTATTTACATTGCTTTTGGATATTTTATGAAGCATACAGTGAAGACAGAAGCAAAACCATATCTGCCAGAAGTCAAACTTCTGCTTTTGAAATAACAGACTTTATTTATAGAAAACTGTGACGAATGTCTGATCCCACAGCAGCACAGGACAGCATCACTATTTGGCACCTTTTATTTCTAGGAAGAGGGAGTATGGGAGTGAAGAAGAAGGTGCTGTTTTTCACAATCATAAAAGTATCTGTACATCAAAGGAAAACTAAAATCCTCACTGAGAATCTGAAAAGTATTAAAATAATGCCTTCCAACTTCTAGTTGCAGAACAAGGAAGTACAATAGCTTCCTGATGTTTGCTATTATTCATCTTTACTTACAAGGATCAGAGACAGCCGATACTGATCTAATAAACTTACATGGTATTACATTATTCAAATATTTTTTTTTAATCAAGTAATACTCTCCTTCAAACTCAGCAGTAGACTATGAACAACTCAATCAATTCATTAAGTGAACAGATTAGTTCAAACTCACCTTTTTCCTAATCTATCAGAACACCCCATTTCATCTGCAATGTCTGTCTTGTGTCCAGCTGCCCTGAGGTTTTCTCTAAGATCATTATTCATCCATTCCTGACTACTTCTTTAGCCTTCTGCTCTTCATTTTTGTCCAAGTTCCTGTCCTTTGTTTTATGTGTATATCTTCATAACAGAAAACATGCTTTGCCCATGTTCAGCCTGTGCAGCTTGATTTTCTCAGTCTTTTTCCGTCCCTCCGTTTTATCAGTGTTTCTCTACTGTTTCCAAGTAGCAGTGAATGATAGAAAGATAGGAAAAAACTGAAATATGAAAATGGTTTTTGTTCTCATTTTCATATTTTTTCACTTGCATAATAAGGAAACATGATCATTTCATATGATGTGCATAATTAATTTTTAAAATTTATCAAAATATTCCTAAAGCCACACATACAAATACAGACATATACATATATGAACATACATGTTCATATCTATATATACATGAAAACACAAATATATTTTTATCTTTATACTGTTTTTTTTTAATGCATGCAAATGGTGGGGTTTTAAAAAAATGTTCTTCCCAAGTAGAATTTTGTGTGCTAAAGGCATGCATCAATGCCCAATAGTTAACATATAGTATAAGTTTTGAAAAATACTTTAATAATTTCTATTAAATAACTTAATTTCAATCTCTTTAAAATATTATTTCTTGCACTGCCTAAGATAAGAACATTTCCAGGCATCTCAAGGGCAGTGGAAGGTGATGTTTAAAGATATGTAGAAATTTTTATGTAAATTTTTTCGTAGCCCTTAATTTTGTGTGTATATGTGTGCAGGTTTTGGCTGGGGAAGCGTGCATTTTCTTCACAGTGGTTGTTATTGGGCTGTGTTTTGGATTTGTGCTGAACACAGAGTTGATAATATGGAGATGCTTGTGCTCTTGCTGAGCAATGTTTACCTGCTTTTTGTACTCCCACAACGGCAGGGAAGTTGGGAAGGGGGCACAGCCAGGACAGGTGACCCAAACTGACCAAGGGGATATTCCAGACCATATGACATCATGCTCAGTAAAGAAATTTGGGTATGGGAGGAAGGATGGACAATTGGAGTTGTGGTGCTTGTCTTCCTAAGTCACCATTATGGGTGATGGAGCCCTGCTCTTCTGGAGATGACTGAACACCTGCCTGCCCATGGGAAGTGGTGAATGAATTCTTTGCTTTGCTTGTGTGCACAGCTTTTGCCTTCCCTATTAAACTGCCTTTAAGTCAACCCATGAGTTTTCTACCTTTGACTCTTCCAATTCTCTCCCTGATCCTGATGGTGGGGGAATTAGTGAGTGGCTGTCTGGGTGTTGGCTGCTGGCTGGGGTTAAACCACGACAAAACAAGCAACAACTTCAGGTAAATTATTTCATATCATGAGGCTACATGGGTATACTTTCAATGTCTGAAAAACAAAGCACATAATCTTATAAACATCAAAAGATATCTACATATCCCCTCAAGCACTAAGCCCTGGAGGGAGAAATATTCATTTTTCTTTTCTCCCAATTCTCCTTCTTGTATTTCTTCAGTTTATCCTTAGTTACCTAAGGATTTAATATAATACTCTTACAGTAAAACAACCTGCTGCATTTTTTTTTATTAGAAATGATGCATAGGTTGCATATACTATGGCTTGATGGGAGCTGCAGTAGCAGTGTTAGCCATTGTTATAGTTTAATACAGGAGGGATTTAAGGAAGTGAAGCAATGTTTATGTTTTTCATAGAGTTTTTTATTTTATAATGCAATTTATTAATTCTATTGAATTATTGCATGCTCATGGAGAAGCAGGGCTGGGATGGAGAGAATTAAATGGCAAAATTGTACATAACATACACTCAGAGTTAGTTCAGAATTTTAATAATTTCATAAATTTTATAATTCTCATAATTTTCCACTTCTTTAGATGCATTTCTATATTTTGCACTCAGTGAAATAACAATAAATGATTGATTGACTTTCAGCTATCTTACTTAATATAGTAATGGAAACCTTGACAGAAATGGCAAGAAATTTTAAAAATAGACAGTCTTGAGGCAGTAAATGGTAACACATCATGTTGAATGCAGATGATATGTTGCTGTTATTGATAGAAAAGTCAATTATTAACCTAGTCATAACAGCATATTCAATATGAATCCTGATTATCCTGAAGATCAATTTAGACAAATCTATATGCAAGTTGACAGTGATATGAAGCATAAAATTCGAGTGGTTTGTACTTTTAGATTTTAAATGGAGTATTTGACAAAAGAAATATAAATATGGAAGGGCTTTTTCTTTTGCTTTATTTAGCAAAGTTGCACAGCTTACCATCCCTTTCTCTGCCTTCAAGAAAAGATACAAAAAGAGAACTGAAAAGGGAAAGACACAAAATCAAGTTTCTTACAGTTACTGGTACAGGAAAGATTGATGCAGTTTGCAAAGTCACCTTCACATGATTTTTATATTTGTCATGGTTGCCTTGTATAGTCTGCTTCTCAAAAATTGTCGAAGATTATTAAAGATCTTATCTGAGAAAAGGAAAGTGGTCTCTGCTCACTCTTAGATAACTTTAGAGATGGGCCATCCCTTTTTAAGCGATCTCACTGGGCATTTGTGCCTCAGGGCAAAATATGTCACCTTCATACCTCTCCATATAAATCACTCTATGCCTATAACACGCACTCTGAATTCCAAATGGATCATCAGACTCGTTAAAAGTAGTGACAATATATTTAGTAGCTAGTGAAAGATACGTAAAATGGACTAGTGCAGGAAGAAAAGAGAAGCTTTTAAATACTCATGGTTCATATTTGACGCACTATACAATTTTATTCCATGCTAAAATTTTGGAAGAGAATGCCTTTGAGTTTGTTTAAATCTACCCAAATGTCAAAAAGGGAAAATGTTACATCTATATATGTCTCAAATTAATGCTAAGTATGGTTTTGCTGAATGAGTTAGAAAGAACATCTGCTGAGCTTTAAAATTATGCTTTTCTCTTTCATAAAACCTTCTACACCCATCACCTTGAGAGGGGTCACTGTGTTTGAAATTAATATCCATGCTGGTGCAAAGCACTTGTCTCTGTCTACTGGATACCACGTCATACCACAATGAACAGTGTCACTGCGTACCTGAAATAGGTGTATGTGTTGGAACAGGTTAGAGTGTGAAAATGTGCTATATACTGCCACTGAAGAGTGGTTGGAGATTATGGGGGTGAAAAAAAGCCAAATATGTTGAAGAAACCTACTGTAATTTCAGATGAGTCTTTCTTTGATCTCTGTTTTCAATCATTCTCTTGCCTTGAAGCTTAACAGCTAAACAAGACAAAAATTGCACAAGGGAAAAATCTAGAGATTGAGCAGTATCAGTGTTGTGGTTTAAACTGAGCTGGAAAACAAGCTTTATGCAGCCACTCCAGTTGAGCCCCTACCCATGTTGAGATAAGGAAAGAAAAAGTATTTGAAACAACAATGTGATAAGAAAACAAACAGTAATAGCAACAACAGTATTAACAATTGTATACAAAACCAGAGTTATTCTATGCAAAATGCTCCCTGAATTTGACTGACCCAATGTGAGCTGGTGCCATGTGGCTCCCAAGACAAAGAAGAAAATGGCAGACAAAGCCACCGGCACCCACATTTTTCCCACAACCCTAAGGCAAGAAAAGAAAACAACAATGTTAGACAGATTGTTTGCACCTATGTTCCTTCCCCAAGCCCAAGATGACAAAAAAAAAAAAAAAAAGACAGACAAAGCCCACCATTCTGTTTACCATTTAGTCCCCTGGAAAGAAGGAGGAAATATTGTGGTAGAAGATTGGCGCGTTCCCTTTTTTCTTCCACTTGAAGCCAGGGAAGTGAGAATCCCTTATTTGTGCTCCTGCAGCGATGCTGCAAGTGGTGTAGAATAACAACTTGGACACACCCACACGGCTCCATGCTCCACCTCCCACCATCCTTACCCAAAACTAGGACAATCAGCAGTCGCTGGCCTGTTGAGGGGTGTTCCGGGAGACTCAAGTGTACCTAACAACCAGTCTTAAAGAGCATGTGACATCACTGGGTTATTTTCAGTTCTGTGCATGGTGATATGCCTCATACCCCTGGCTATGCCTGTAAGCTAAACAAAAGTTGATAAACTATCTCGGATCTTTCAACCAGGTTGTATCCATGATGCACAGAACTAGCTCCTGCTACAGCATGCTGACCAAGAGTTCTCCCTTCCTTAGGAGAGCATCTATCCCTGTCTGAAGTTTCTATCACTCAGTCACCGCTTTGTGGGAAGCTTTTTCTTTTGATAGTGAAATTCAATGAAGAATGTATTGCATGCAAGAAAATAATGTGTGTTAGCAGCAACTATTTTACTTTAAAATTTTATCCTATCCACTGTTTCTGTGGGGTCTGCCAGATATCAGCTGCATAATTTAAGGGATTCAGGCAGAAGGAAGACTATTTCCTGCAGGAATGCCATGGATTCTAGACTATTTGCTAGTTAGATATTGTTGTGGATTTTTAAAATGTCATGTAATATTTCTAGGTACAATTTTATTGCCTGAATTTATTTTCTTCATACAGATTATTGGTTTATTATATTAATTTCTTATTTTGAGAGGAGATTATTTGTATCATAGTCTTTTCTTTCCTTGAAAGCTGCTAGATTCTACAAGCAATGTTAGATATAATAAATTAGCAATATTGTATGAAAAAAGGAAATCTAATAGTTGGGGGTTTATTTGTTTGTTTGTTTTCCATTTTTTGGGTTTTTTTCTTTCCTTCTTCGGTTTCTTTTTCTAATCTTGACCACAACATGAAAAATTTGATTTAGGAAAGTGTACATGAAGACGGCACATTCTCTGATGCACCAAATGGTCTAAAAGGCTAGTCCTATAAGTTTTTAGACATTTGCTAGTTTGCAAGTCTGCCAAATATCCTACCTATTTTACTATATTTTGAACTTTTCAAATGTAGAATGGTGCTGTGAATTTGAATCTGAGAACATTAATCAATGGGGCTGAAAAATATATATATTCTGACTCGTTGTGAAGATCCACTCTGTATGTCTGTCCTGGTTGTGTTAGAAAAACTGGAACTAGATTAATGCTGACATAGCTGTGATAAATCGGTTAGTTCCATTGCTAAGATAAATTGATAGTGTTGTAAATAGCCTTTACAAATTCTACATATACTCCAGACTTTATTGAATAAATCAAACTTCAGTAAAAATGTGTGCTTACTCTTTGATTGTTGCCTATAAAATTGCAATTTTTTCTCTGCTTCAGAGAATGTCTTTAAAACAAAAACGGTGTTGTTTTACATTTTATTTATTTATTTATTTTGAGTCTTACAACTTGAAAGTAAGTTATATAGAATTGTCAATACTGTGCTTTGGACACAGTATTGTGCAAATATTGCAAAGGTTGACTGTAAGCACAAGTTCTGAAAATGTTCTCATTCCTGAAAAACATTCTTCAAACAGCATTAGAGGGTTGCATGTTAAGAGATATAGAAAAAAAATTATTTTACCTGGACAGTGGTTTTTTTTTTCCTCTAAGGGAATTTTTTCTTTATATGGGAAAGGAAGGGAAATATTTGTGGACACAGGACTTAGCAATAGGAATAATAATTGTATTTTGAAAAGTTTCCAGCTGATACAACATTTTGCAATTTTTAACGTATTAATGAATCTTGTGAATACAATAAAAATATTTTTGGTCTGACGAGTTCTTACACCCAGTTATAACCAAGTGCAAGTTCTTAGCATGCAGTGGAAGAGGAGTAGGCCATATCAGAAGCCTCTTCAGCAGCAAAAATTGACTGTAGTGTGTGTATCTAGTATTAGTGTGAAATTAATTCAATTTCTTACTTAAGGTCTAAAAAAAACATCGAAAGCAATGTACAAACCAGAAAGATTCTGTTCTTGTCTGTTCTTACCTAGTAAACCTAATCCACACCATTATAATCCTTTCCGTTAAAGGACATTGATTTAAATGTACTATCTTTATGCTTATGTTTAAATTAGTAATAATAATTTAAAAAAAAGTTCTGCTATACTTCAGTGAAGTCAAGAGCACATAGCAAAGTGTGAGGAAAATATCTGAGAATATATTCTATTTCTCTTTTATTTTCATTTCACCATATATTACATTTTTATGCATTCATTTTCATTTTTCTTCCTTGCCATTACATTTCAGCTTCCGTTGGGTTTAATGGGAATTATCCTCAGGTTGAAATTTTGGGGTTTTTTTTATTTCTTTGCAGATAAAAGGAAAATACATTGCTGGAATAAGATAGCCTACTTTAAAATTAAACATCAAGATCCAATAAATAATCTAAATGCTCGAAACAAAGAAACAAGCAATTCCTTCTCTCCAGTGTCCTGTATTTTCATTAAATTAGATATTATTTATGTGTAGGAGATGAGGTTTTTTTCCCTGGTGGATTAATTAGTGCAAATGGCTGCTTTTGTAAACTGTGATATTTTTATTGTCTCATTTAATTTGATATTTTTTACTCAGTAGAAGAATTTCCTCAGAAAAACATACAAAAGCAATATAAGTCATACAGAATTTCAAGGGCCTTCACAATTTTTTATACATTCAGAAATTGTCTTGTATTTTGTAAAGAAAGTAATTTCTCTAAGTTAAAGAATGGCTTGGAAATGCTGCAAAGTTCTTTTTTAGTAGACTGGACACCTTGATATTAGTCCAAAGGTTTTTAGTCAGGTGTTAGTCAAAGTGTTAATAGTGGGATACTATTTATATAAAAATATTTTTAGCATAACTTTCTGGGCTTCAACAGCTCAGTTTGCTGAAGCCTTAGGTGCTAAGCTCTGAGCTTTCACCTAGATATGGTGAACTTTTACCTAGTTAAATAAAAGAAGGCACTAGAGATTGTTCAAGACTTAAGATAAGAAAGATACGATCACCAGAGGAACCTGCAGCCCAGAGATAAGGAAAGAAATCGCTCACCTATGAAGGGACCCAATGAAGAACAGAAATACACCAGACCCTAATACATCTATTGACCCAAATTTTGTGTGATGGGTGGGGATTCTTAGATCATAAGAGTATGACTGCCTGGGGATTTCTTCATTCAGGGTCCTTCTTCAGACACAGACAGCTTGAGCTGAAGTGCTATTAGTAAAAGGTATTTTTATAGTGGAATATGTCATTTTATTTATTTATTCAGCAGAAACCTAGTCCAACTCTGTTATAGAGGCTGGCATGCATAGTTTCTATAGCACAAAAAAAGGAGTAAAATAATCCAGAATACTGCTGATTAAAAGAAGAGCAATATGGTTTGGGTCTAATTTGTCACATTTGAATTTTTCCACATAAACATTTGTGAGTTATACATGTAGAGCTTGCTAAAAATATGTAATTAGGTTTAATGTATTATCTCACGTGAGTTATTTTCCTGTTTGAAATAGAAAGGAGACACTTTGCTTTTTGATAAATATGGACATGATAACTGTGCTATATACCAGTATCTATAGAAAATTTAGTGCAGCATCTGAATGAAAATATATATCATTATACTCCAAAAACCAGTATCCCTTTTCTAAAAAACCACATTTTTCTCTTTCCACTAGTCTCCTTTCAAAGTCAGAATTCAGTCTGGTCACAGAAACCAATAAATGTATATTAGCAAGACACTTCTCCTGAGCAATGGCTTTCCTCCATTGCCTTTTTTCTTTATTTTTATAGTAGGATGTTTCCCTCCAGGCTTCAGAAAACAGGAATGCTATTTCATTTTTATAAGTGACTTCCTCTCCTAAACTCATTATTTTTGCCATTACACCTCTGATATAATTTTAACCTCTGTAAACTCATTATCATGAAATTTCTTTCAAAACAAAAGAATAAAATAAAGTTCTGAGTCTGGTTCAATAGTTGACTTTTTTCTCTTGTTAGAAGGAATTTGGTGAAATAATTTTGAATCCTTCAAATATGAAATGAATCAGAAAGAAATGTTGGGAAATGTATTGGTGGAAATTAATCTATTTCTGACATTGATTTTCACCAGTTCTAAATTCAGAAATGGTTCAGGGAATTCTCTGTGGTTTTGCTCATGGGCAGTTAGTATAAAAGCTGTTCCACTGACTTCAATGACATTCCTTAGGCAAATAATGGTGGAGCACAATGAATTATGTCAAGACTGCAAAATAAAATAGGGACAGGATTTGTTCTTTATCTTTGAGGCTAAAAGAAATTGTTAAAGTATAGTCACATGACATTGCACTGGTACTGGGTCTCCTCTGGATTGCATATGCTGCCCCTATATTCACACAAGAATGTACATTTATATACGCATACAGGCATGTATGTACTCGTGCACATATTATTTTCTGGTTTTAAACATCTGAATTGTGTAAGATCTGTGTAGTAGTTTGCCAAGCTGATATTTTACAGAGACATAGGAAAAGGGAACATTTCCTCAAATCCCAAGTGCTGGGTTAGTGTGTCAGCACTCCAGGAAAGCTGAGACCTTTGTGCCTGACCAGTCTGTCAGTATCCCATTGTGGGGACACCCCTGAACAGTGTGCTGCTGGGTCAGAGATCAGTTCAACTGACTTATTCAGGGACAGATGCCAACAGAGAGATCTCCTCATGGGTCTCCAAACCTTCAGTCACCACAGGAGACTGCTAGCACCCTTGAAGGATTTGCACTAAGAGTTTACAGAATAATATTCTTTAATAATAATAGCTTAAGGTTCAAGGATTGCCAGTGATAGTATCTGACTGCAAAAATGCACTCAAAGCAATGCACAGACAAGTTCTAATCACTAAAAAATAATTACCTCAAGATAATCATTCAGGGCCTGTAGAGTATGGTTCTTACTCAATAGATGCCCCTGTGGAAGAGAAGACACATTCAGCCTTACAACAGTTCCAAGTTACCATGGAGTCTTTCTTAAATTCTCACCATTCCTAGCTTTTATAGTATTTCTTTGCATTTAGGTAGAGAGTGAGTTATTCTAGTCATACATCTTATTCAGTGAGCAGTAGTCATATTTTGGGGGTGGGTAATGTCAGCATTACATCTGAGATAATCTTGGCATAGGATACACATCAGTCCAAGGAAAGTGATTTTGCCACAATTGCTGATTCAAAAGACCATCTTCCTTTATCTCTCTTGGTTGTCAGCTGCTGCAAGGCTTATCAGCTAAAAAGTGCCACCAACTTCCCCTTGGAATTCCACTTTTCATCCCCCTTAGATTGTATTCTTTGTTGGGGAAGCTGGGCATGCTAACTACATTCCATCCAGGAAGCAGCAAACACATTTTCCCCAATAATTTCCATGTAGTTATAACTGTGTCTATAACCTTCCACTTTAATTGTGCCCCCAGTCATTTTTCCACACATAGCATGGCACAGAAGACACGGCCTGGGGTGGAGTGAAAGGATGTAGAGATGCCTGTGCAAGTATAGGGGAATAATTTTGGAAAATTGGGAAGTCAAACGAGACCAATTTTATCTGCACTACTTACTGGAGGCATTCTTTGATAAATTCTGTCCTCTGAACTATTTTATTTTATGGCTTCTACAGCTGTGGATCAAAACTGGATCAGACAATGTTTTAACAAGCTCTATAGAGAATCAGTAGTCCAGTGACGCGGTGTGCTTTTAGCCTGGTTAATTTAGCAATATGGATATGTCATTTCTTTGTAATTCATCCAATTCTCTGTGTTATGCCGGTTTCAGCCAAGGACAGCGTTGACTCTGCAATAGCAGGAGGGGGCAGGGAGAAGGGGGTGTGGCCAGGATCCAGATGTTATTTGATTCCACTTCATTTTGTTGCTGGTGAGGGAGAGGGGGTATCTCATTGAGGTCCAGTTCCTGAGCATTTTACATGTATATTATCCTCTCTTTTGTACACTTTTGTTATTAATATTGTTGCTGTTACTCATAATTTTCTTATCTCATTCTTCTCTTAACCCATGACCTCTGCCTATTGTGCCTCCAAATCTCCTCTCTGGCCATCCATGGGAGGGAGAGGTGGCTAAGGGGGAGGGTGAGTGGAAGATGAGGGAAGGGGAGTAAGCCAGCAGCAGTGTGGTTTGGGGAGTCTCAGTGGGAGAACTACACTGGGGAGTATCATTCCTAAATCAGTACGTGCACTCTGTGTTCTGTTACTCCCTGCTGCCCAGTTTGTTATCAAGTGTACAGTTCAAATGATTATTTCAAAGTAGAAGCTTTTTATCATTCTGTCATTTGCTCTTAATGTTCTTTTGAAAGCAAAGATTATTCTTGCACACTTTTTTGTGTACTGGTAAAATACATCAATAACTGCCAAAAATAAGTGACACAAAATAGACCAAGGTTTTAAAAGTAATTTTTGAATTATTTTTTGCACTAAAGAAACCAGTGTGCTTGAAAAGTAAAAGACCATAATTTTGTTATAAATATCTACTTGTATTTCACAAGTGATTGGAAGAATTAGCAATGTTAAGAAAATTATTCATTCACCTTAAAGGTTAATTTCTGAGTAATAGTCAAAACTGCTAAAACTTGCAGAGATAAAAAAGGCGAAAACAGAGGCATTCTAACAGAAATTACTTTTTTATCCTATGAATATTTTTACACTTAGGTTTTACACAAAGGACCAGCTGTATATTAAACTTAACAAGTATTGACTACAAGCAAGTTTATTCCATCAGAATTTAACATAAGAGTTTTCCTCTTGAAGACCACTTATACAGGTTTTGCCTTGAGAGGAGAAAACTAATAGCATCCAGACACCCAGTTCATCTGTAAGAATGTTTGTTATACCAGAACTTCATGTAATAGATAGGCACATTCATACATCTAAAACTAGTATTTTCTACATATTTACTTTAAACCCAGTATAAATGCCATTTTTCCAGATATGATGAGAAATTAAAAAAATTCCAGGAGATATTATGCTGATGAGTCATAGACACATTTCTATTTTGTCAGGTCAATTTTTTAGTGGTTTTTTATTTTATTGGTTTGATTTGGGGGTTTTTTGTGTCTTTGGGTTTTTTGGTTTTGGTTTTTGGGGTTTTTTTCTGCAGGAAAAGAACCATATAAACTGGTGAAAAAGGTTTTCAGGATAAGCAATGTTTACAACTTCTGTCAATGACTAGTTACACTTGAATATAAAAGCAAAATGAAACATAAACCTATCATGTCCTTCTGAGAAATGAATCTGAATAAGGTTCTTGTAATATATCCATTGTAGTTTCATCAGCTTTTTACAGAGATGATGGATTTCTATGGTAAGATATATGACAACCAATGTCAGTCTAGTAATTTGCTGTCTGGAGAAGATCAGAATTTTTGTTATTGATTCAATGGGATTTTTTTATGTACCAGGCTCTTTAAAAGTCTGCAACATCTAAATCTATAGGCTGATTTTCAAAAGTATTACCTTTAAAATGTTTTGATCATCCACCTACATTTTAATTATTAGTATTGTAGAAAGAGTCTTGCTGTCTCACTCTGCTCAGAAAGATGCAAGCTTCTGGTCCTTGAGATTGATATAATTACAGATACTAAAGAGAGAAGTACTGAGTAATCTCTGAAGAATGAGAAAGGTGCAAATTATTTTTTGGATTCCCCTCTTCTTCCTGGAAGTTCAGTTCAACATTTTATAGTGCTGATAATTCTCATCAAGACCACTATCCCTTATTCTGTAGACTGTGTGCACCTTCATAAACAAAATATAGATTTTTAGTTCAAAAAATCTTATTCTGTAAATGTCAGAAATTGACAATGACCTACAGGTCATTGTCAGCTGTCCAGGCAGCTGCTCACACTTTCTTTTTGTATTTGTGTGGGTGAGTTTGCTCTGTTTGTTTGGTTTGCGGTTATTTTGTTAGGTTTCTTTTGGGGGGTTTTGTATTCCTTGTTAAAATAGAGGTTACTTCTCTCTTGGCTAAAGCAAAAGGTTTATTTGTATGCTTAGTTTTTTTTTTTCTTGGTTCATTGGTTGTGGTCTTTTTAAAAAAAAAGAACAAAATAACATACAAGCAAAACCAACCTAATCCCCCAAAAAATATTCTGCAGGAAAGGAAAATAATTATACAGTTTAGCCATACTTATAACTAGAAGGGGTTATCACAGCTAGTTGTGGGCATCTTTACACTGGCTAAATCCTAAAACCATCTCACCATTGGCCTTCAAAAAGGCCAGTTTAAACAACTTATTTACCAAGTGGGGGAGAGACTGTGTTAATTTACCACATCTACGCCATCCTATTGTGGATTGGAATATGTGTTATCATGAGGATAATCCCTCAAAACAATTTACCTTTAAACTGAATTCTGTGTCACCAAGTCAAGTTCCTAAGTCCACTACTGAACCTCTCTTGTATTAGTAAATCTGAGAATATGTGCAAAGAGGATTTGCCATAGAAAGCCAGTCAACCAATATAAATATTGACTGTGAGGAATATTTTGTAGACAGAGTGCCCTGAACCAATCTAGGCTGAAATTGACTTTTGGAATAAATACTTTCCTCACTTCCTTTGGAAAAAAAAAAAAAAAGAATTCTTATTCTCATAAAATAATATGATATAATTATTTTTTAACCTTCTTTTTCAAATTAAAAATTAATACAACATGTCTGTAATATCCCCCACAGAATTTTTTTTTCTCTATTGAGGAATTTTCACAGCTGTCACCTTGCATGGAAATAACAAACAGACTACAGATTGGAAAGTAGAACCTGGCTAAGGAGAAGGATGGAGGAAAAGATTTGAATCTGAATACGATACTGAGAGCACTCTAAGAATAAAACTATATGTTAAGGCCAGGAGGATTTGTAAAGATGTGATTCTCCTTGACAAATGCAACTCAAGGCATAAGGGACGGAGCAGCCAAACAGGTGTTTTATATTACGTTAGTGTAAATTAGAAATTGATTTTCCTTCACTCTTCTTTTCAAAGCATTTCTAACTATGTTGTCTTCATCACCTTCTGTAAATAAACACCTTATTTGCATTTTACTATAACCTTTTAAGTTAAAGGTAGTTTCAAAATAACTACCTAAGATATGCTTACCAAAGTTGCACAGATCCAAATAACTAGGTCACTGCAGCATTTGTACACAGAGCCCAACACTCCTACCAATTTCCACAAGGAGACCATAGGGTAACAAGTTATACATATACTAAAGCTTCATAAATCAATTTGAGAGCTAATGTTATAGAGGTCAGCAGAGAAAGCATCTTCAGTGATCAGTGATAACCAGAAAAAAATCACTCACAAGACTGTGAGTTACTGAGGAATATTACTGAAACAAAGCATTCCAAAGGAGAATGTAAGAAACGAAGCATTTTCTCTTGATAATGCTGCAAAATTTCAAATGGTTTCTGTTTTAGGCTGCAAAACAGAACACTTAATAAAATTGTCATTCCTATTGAAGCTGATAGATAATATTACTGATAATCATGGAAGAGGAAAAAAAGATAGATGTATCAAAATACATAAATTGCAATCTATGACAAATAGTATAAATATGCAGTCAGTTCCCGGGCATTGTACAGACCAAACGTATAGTGCTATGTAGACTGTCACTGAGCAGCAGAGGTGGTGATTGCTGTTATGTATATTCTTTGCTACAGCACATTTTACCAGGTTAAGTCCTGATAAATGAGGAAGGACAATTGACCATGATTTGATGAGGGCTTTTTGGACTAGAGGGTAGGGACAGGTGGGTGAAGAAAAGACAGTAATCAGGGAATCTGCTACAGAAAAACAAACCAGAGGAGAAAACAGAAGTTTGTATACAAAAGGGTGGAAGTAATACTTTCAAACTATAGAAATGAAGTGGGTAAAAAAAAAGATTTTCCAACCTTTTTTTATCTTTATAATTCAGCAGTTCAAACCCTTTATAGAGATATATATATATAGTTTTCTTGTTCCAGTTAAATATAAATTTAAATGTGAAAAGTCACTGATTTTTTTTTTCACACATGCTCATCTTGAAGGAATGATGAGAGTGTTATCCCAAGCTTTAGACTCTTTTTGCTTATTTTTTTGTTTGTTTTTTTCACCTGGGGTTTTGTTGTTTGCTCGTTTGCCTGCTTTTATTCCACAGCTTTTAAATATTTTAATCTCAAAGTTAAGTGCTTTAGCACGCAACATTTTTGGTGGTAAACAGTGGGAAGTACAGATCTTAATCTTGAATTTCCAGGATCCATGGACTACCAGAGGGGAGTTTTAAAGGAAACGTTTCAGTATGAAATAACTTACATGTTTCTAGCATCTTCCTACAGTCCTTGATACCCAGGAAACAGAAGGTTTTTAAAGTTCATTTAGTGTGTTTTGCTCTCATCTGGATGAGAAATGCTTTAATTAATTTCTTTTCTTGAGATGAGCCAATCTGAATATTTTATGGGATCTTAAACTGAATATTTATCTCCCTGTGATCCTCGAGAGAATTTGAGAAAGAGCAAAAATTTGCAACAAATTATTTTGATACTATCATTTTTCCCCTAACTATAGCTGTCTTTCCTGAAGATTGGCCTTGAAAACCAAATACAATCCAAGTCAACCAAGTATATCATCAGAAGGGGAACTTGTCTGAATTAATATGTGAATTGATGTTGTTGTTGACTATGATTTTCAATTTTTTTTTTCTTGGAAAAGAGATACCCATTACAGTATTTCTTCCATGATACCCCTTACAGAAAAGGTATTTGCTAGATTTATGAGACACTGCTGAAAATTCATGCACGTATTCAAAAGAACAGAAGGCCATGGTATTTGAGTTCTATGCAAATAAGAGATGAAGTAGTTGGTCGTACTTCTATGAAGCTATGAGTCAGATTCTGCAGTGAGTTGACTCTCTCATAAGCAGCTGTATTAGAAAGCTTTAGGTATTGTATAATTTTACTATATAGGCCTTTAGAATCTGTATAGGGTTTTTATGCCAAAAGTTTGGTAGCAAGGAAACTTCAGGGGTGACTTCTATGAAGAGAGACTACTGGGAGCTGCCCCTGTGTCAGGAAGAATCATCTCAAGCTGGCTCAAAGATGGAGCCACACCTGGCAAAACTGAGCCTGTTATCTATGTTAGCAGCACCTCTGTGATATCATATTTTAAAGGGATGGTAAAAAATGCTGTGTAGCAGATTTGAGAGAGGATTGAGAAATATGAGAGGAACAATGGTTCAGGCACCAAGATCAAATAAGGAGAAGGAGGAGGTTCCTCAGGCATTGCAACAAAATTCCCCTGCAGCTCATGAAGAAGATGGAGGTGATGCATGGTGTCCCCCTGAAGCCCACAAGGACCACAATGAAACAGATATCCACTTGCAGGCTGTAGAGGAACCCACAGAGGACCATGTCTACCAAGAATGAAGCTGCAGCTCATGGAAACTCTGCACATGAACAGGTTCTTAACAGGAGATAAGGCCCCATGGAGAGAAGCCCAAATTATTGCAGGTTTTCTGAAAGAAGCTGTGGGATCCATATTGGAGCAGTCTGTAGCTGAAGGTCTCCAAACTCTATCACATGGAAGAAGCCCACAATGAAGCCATCCTTGAAGCATTGCAGCCTATGGGAAGGGATGTTGGAACAGTTTGGGCAGGACTGTATCCCACTGGAGGGACCTAACACTGTGGCAGGGTACCAGTGTGAAGAGGAAAAAACAATAGACATGAAGCCTTATGAACTGATTCAAATCCACTTTCTCCAAGCCCCCAAGATATATGAAGGGAGGAGATAGAGAAGTCAAGAAGAAAGTTGAACCTGGAAAAGAAGTGAGCTGGGAGAGGGTAGGTGTTTTTAGATTTTCTTTTATTAACTAGAAATAAATTTAACTAAATTGAATCCAATCTCTTTTGCCCATTTGCCCAGGTGAAGGAACTCTCTGTCCTTATTTCAAACCATGACCTTTCTCATTTTTGCCTCAATTTTGCCTCAATTTTTTTTCTCCGTTCTTTTGAGGACAAGGAGTGATAGAGTGGCTTAGTGGGCACGTGGTGGCCAGCCAAGGTCAGCCCATCACAGAAACACAAACATTTTCAATAGTTAGAATGCTGTTGCACACACACACACACACACACACACACACACACACTGGTGTCAGGAGCCTTCACACTTCCTGAGGAACACACATTTTCCTTCTGAAAGGATAGAATCAATGCAGTATGGCTTTAAATTCATGGCGATCTTCATGTGATAATCCTTAGCTTCTACAAATTTGTGTTCGTTCCATGTAATCCAATTTTCAGTGCAAGAAAAACTTAAAATTATGTGCCTTGCACAATCATTTGATAAGAAGGATCAAGGTAAGCTTTTTTCAGAAGCACATGCATCAGTGTTCAGACTGTGCTTTATATTGTCAGAGATGAATATGGACTTGGCTGATTCCAGTTTCAAACAGATGTTTGATTTGTATACTGAATCATTTCATATAACTGTTTCAGTATTAACATTACAATAAAATACATTATGGTTTTATTAATAGTTACCTGCTAGATCTTGAACCAATTTGATTTAAAACAACAGTGCCTAATAGAACACTGTTTAATAGAACTCATTTCAGAAATTTCTGTAGTAGGAAAGAAGTCAAGTTCCTTAAAAAAATCCCAAAAGTAGAAATATTAGTGGTTTTTGCATACATTGTCCCTCTTTTTCCAAACTGAGGTTTTGAATGGCTTATGCAGATAGAACACTAAAAGAGCTCTATTTTGCTGGATTTTAGTATAGGATTGCTCTAATATTGCTACCAATTTGAATGCTACTCAACAGCCTGCAGGAGATCTGCATTTTTATGCAAGTAGTGTTATCTCAGTCATTAGAGATTTTAGGGTATAGGCTAGGGATTAATATTTATACCTGCCTAGAGAAGTGGAAATTAATCTCACAGTGTATTTTAAGACTTGTTTTCACTCCTTATTGGAAGGAAAAAATAAAGAAATATAACAGTTTTGAAACATAGCTAAGATACCTGGAACACTGAGCATCACTGAATTTTGCAAGTCTATAAGGTTAAGTTTTCTGCTCCAAAGCAGATAGGTCAAAAACATCTCAGAGTTTTGATATCTTTTTCTTCCATCAAAATTCTTTTTCAGAACTGAGAGATAGGTTTCCAAACCATTCCATTCTTCTGAAAAGAAAAATTGCCAATTCTCATCCACCACTGCACCATCATTTCTCCCAGATCACTTCATAGCTCCCCAGTGAACCAAGGAAGATGTGTTGCAAGCATTGTCGTACCATGAACCTTACAAGAATTTTACCTTAAGTTAATAGCAAGAAAGATAGTATTGATTATGGTCTCTCTAATGTCTATCTCTGTAGAAAAATATCTCAGACAAAGCACTGAAGAATCAGTGTTAACAGAGTTATGCAACTATGAATCAAGACAAGGCAATGATAAGAAAGTTAAGAGATAGAATCAATATATTCATAAATCTCAGGTTTCTGTGGATTTTAAATTCAATTCCACAACCCCATTTCACCTCTTCCTTTAAAGTGATTCTTCAAAAGGTAAAATCCCTAAGGAATATGGCATTTTCATTTGAACAATAAAGTGAAAATACTTCTTCTATATAAATTTTAAAAGATGATCAAAAAAATAAATATAGATGTGAAACAGGGGTTTTTTTGTTAATTAAGTCAGGTACCTACATTTAAAACTTAGAGCGGTGAAGAAAATTCTCAATAAAGGAGAAACCTCGGATCAGAAAGTAAAATCCCTCCAAAGACTACCAGACACACTGGGCAAATCACAAATGTGCTTTCAATAGCTTTTCCCTGGTTAATAAAAGGTTAGAATCACCTCCATATATTTTAAACACCCCAAAACTAGGTAACCTTTAGCATAACCCTAACTGTAACCTGTTTTTTCCCTCTCAATTTTTAAGAAAATTAAAACATCTGTCCAAGTCAATGTGTCACACTGAACACCTATGAAACACAATGCTCATTAAAAAAATTTGCAGAGTTAAATATTTGAATAAAAGCACCACTTTGCTTTTATGAAGAGTGAATTATTGAGCTTTTGGGAATGTGGAGTGATTGAGCAGCCAGGTGGTAATTTGTCCCTTAACCGAGACAACTCACCACATCTTGATTATATTTTGAGCCAGTTCTAGTCTGAAAAGGTGCATTAGCTTCCAGGACTGCCTCTGATAGGCCTGAGGATGAACTCTAAAAAGTTCTTCTATTTCTGTCTAAGTTTGCCCTTAAAATGGAAGTGCAAAGCAACCTTTTCCATGGCAACTGAAGCAACAAAGTTTAACTCATGCTTTATATTCCCATATAATATACTGCCCATGACAACTTGACCTCAGAATTATCACTTTCAGCCTCTTCCCCTGTTCTTTCCAGCCCTTCCACAGAAATGCTGACTTGCTGACTTTCTTTTTCCTGATGACAGAGATTACTTGTATTTCAATGAGTTCAGAAATCTGCTTGCTGTGACTGATAGCCTGTGTGTCCTGATAGGCCAGCTGAATAAAATATCTAATATTTCTTAATCTGTCGCTTTTTTGTCTCAGAATCCAAAAGAACTTTTTTTTTTTTCATTTTGAGGCCTTCATCCTCTGCAGCATTTGAATGAAATTGATCAGTTGCAAAGTTTTTGATGGATAGAAGAGAAAAGAGTATGATAGGGTAAAGACAGTTTAAGTCTTGTCTTAAATACCCAGGAGAATCTAAGAAAAACATGTCAGAAGCTAATCAGTAGAGAAAATTGCAGCTAGATAGAATTTATTCATATTGCAAGTGTCTTCCTCAGCCATGTCTAAGCTCTTTTCTCCGTTCTTGATGTAGGGTTCAGATTTCTTCACTAAACGGCAGTGTCTCAACTACCTTTTTTGTAAAACCACATATTGAGCATTTAGTTAGATAGTGGGACATCTGGGCTCCTTTTTTCCCGATAGCCTAATGGATATAAAGACCGTGCCCCTTCAGTGACTTCCATAACCAATAAATTAGACACATTATGTCCCCCTCTTGTGTGTCCTTTTTATTGTTTGCTTTTTTGGGGTATTGGTTTTGTATGTTTTTTTGGGAATCTTTTTTTCTTACCTATTACTTCTTGTCTAACAATTTAGGTAACAAAATCTCCACAACTTTGCATTCAGCCTGAGTATTAGTTTCCTGATAAAAATATTCCTAGGAAGTAAAAAATTTTTTTTTCATCTAGAAAGGGCATTGAACCTAGCAATCTTTGATAAAGGCAATGTCTCAACCAGAGAGGTGTTCTTAGAGCATGACTAATACACAGTGACAGGATCTGACTCTTTACAAACTATCACTTACTTTTAAGTGCCATAACTGTCAGCCTATAAGTTATTCATGTCTTTTGGACTACTCTTCATTCCTCCTATTGAAGCTATGTCACTATGCAGGAAAGAATTCAAGATTTATGAGGTTAGAAAGACTGCTGAGAAGTGAATATAGCTAAATGTCTTTACAGCTGGAACATCTACTTCAAAGACAGAAAGTTGATTTTCTGGGGTTTTATTCAGCCTGCTTTGACAGAGAAACATAGTTTATTCGATCATAAACATATTTTTTAAAAAACTGGATTCCATATCAACCAGTGTGGACAGATATGTGAGGGTTCTGAGTTTAATTTTTCAAGCTTCAGAAACCTCCACAGGCTTAAAAGCTAGACCTTGGTACTGGGAAAAAAAGCTTATGCAAGTTCATTTTGCTAAATGCTAGAGAACGAATTTAGGAGAGAGAATTTTTGAACCGGCAGTGGCTGAACTTCTGAGGATACACACTTTGTTTTCACATGTCCTGACCTATAACCTCCTAAGTTCAAGTGCTATGCTTTCTACCTTGATTCCTAGTTTTTCCATCCCTGCAAAATAAACCCTCAGTTACATGTTTCATATTTCTCTCAAGTTTTCCTTTCTATTACTCAGGCTCTCTACTTTCCAAGCCACTCTGACGCAGGGATAGAGTTTTTCAGATATCTGTACTATCACCCCTGTTGCTTTTGTGAAGCTTAATTTCCATTATGACCTTCTTTTACATTTATAGACACAGGGTACCTTGTTCACCCAATCTTAGAAATCATTACTCTTTTACTCCTGACAACATGTAAATCATCACAGTTAAATCTCAGATTTAAATAGATAAGGTCTCAGTTGAAGGCCATTGCCCCAACCTGTTTATCCCCTGAGAAAGAAAGAAGAATGAAAAAGAGCATATACCAATTTCTAAC
The DNA here is from genome assembly GCA_013401095.1 of Passerina amoena. NCBI lineage: Eukaryota > Metazoa > Chordata > Aves > Passeriformes > Cardinalidae > Passerina > Passerina amoena. The sequence continues at coordinate 2,803,200 of WBNP01000690.1, forward strand.
GCATTCTTTAAATCTTCCTGTATTGAGACTATTTCGCACAGACAGGTGTGATTGGCCTTTTGCTGATAAAATTTTCCCACTGTGAAAAAGTTTCAAATAAATACATTAGTGATGTTTACCTACTCCATGTAGGAGAAAAATTTTTGTGGTAGTTTAAGTGCATAAGTATCAATTGGGTTTTCAATGATGGCAAGGGGGATTATTTAATCTCTATTTCTTCCTGAGAGTTCCCTTCTGGAGAAATTTTTTAACCCACTGACTGATTTAAAGCAGATTTAACACAGAGGAGGAAATCTGAAAGATGCATGACTCTAGTTTCACAGAAATAAGTGGATGGCTAGTGCTAGGACAGAGGTTTAATTACTTTGCAGCTGTCACACAGCAGTCTTCACTGAGCCATCCTATTTCTTTGGGGAAAAGATTCTACAATTTATTTTATTGAATACAAATTTACTGAAGATTTGCTGTATTAAAATTAAATTGATTAATCAATGAAAAGACACATATCTGTATAAACAAGACTTCACTACAGCCAGAATTTTAATTGCTGTGACACAGAGGACTGCATCATGACCTAGTAAGGAAGTGAATTTTTTGTACTTTTCTTTAATGCAGTATTTTAGATTTTTATTAATTCACACTTTAGATTTGTTTCCATTTGAAAATAAATTATTGACTTTTAGTTCTCAATACATTTTAATAGCATACATTTTAAGGGTCTAAAACATGATTTTAAGGTATTCTGAGGAAGTAGATTTCTCATTTAAAGAGCAGGAGGCTGAGGTTTAATTTGGACCCTGTCTTTAGAATTTCCTTGTGGCTGTGTTGTTATATAGCTAGTGATTTCATTTGGTATCTATATATTGAGATACTCAGCATTTCCACTCTAGTTAGACCCATTACTTGAGTTTGTCTATTCCTAACAGGGACTTGACAATATCTATACTGAAGCATCTCACTTTTAGGCATATTTAACTTCTAGATCTAGCTCCAACAGTCTAAATTGAATAATTCACACAGATAAAGATACCAAAACTAATGAAAGCAAACTGAATTTGGAGCTTTTTTCACCTAGAAAGGCAAATCTATGTTTTGAACAAATTTCTCCACCACATCCATGTCCTTCTTGGGTTGGAGGCACCTGAGCAGGATGCAGGATTCCAGGTGGGGTTTTGAGAGATCAGAGTAGAGGGGAAGAGTCACCTCCCTCTGCCTGCTGGCCATATTGCTTTTAACAGGATACATCTGGATATCTAGTCTGTGGGTGTACATTACACATTTCTAAGACAGTATTTTTTAACAGTATTATCTGGGTGTATATATTTTTAACAGTATTTCCTGTGTGTAGATTCTCAACTAACTCTAATTATATTTAGGCTTTTACAATCAAAGAAAATGTGAAAAAGCACACTCTATGCAAATTAATGTCAATGAAAAATTATTTCATTTTTTAATCTTTAATGTACAACTTTGAATAAGTTGTTCTCTTATTGTTAGAAAATAACTTATTGATAAAACTAAGCAGATATAACAATAAATATCTGATATAGCAGATATTTAAGCAGATATAACAATATCCTTTCCTAAATGTTCTTTGTGTATCATAATAACTTGAATTTTCTAGCCCCTTATAGTCTGCACTCTACCTCCAAACTATTTGCTTTGGAATGCCTTCCTCTAATTCTCAGGCTGTACCCCATAATGCCAATCCTGATTTTTTTGAAATCAGCTGCACAGTCCTAGCAAACTTTAGAGGAAAATTTGCCCTGTTAGCAGCTACTATCAAAAGTTGAAAAAACAATCTGAAGTAGAGAAATTAGGTCCAAAGGCAGAAGGTGGTGTTAGGGTAAGCAGCAGCATAGTGGAGCCATAAGGGAAACTTAAGAGGATTAGTGTAAATAGCATGTGTGCGCCTGGAGGCAGAAGATATTTTTTTAAAGGTCACCCACAACTAAACGTTGCCAGTGGACTTGCAATTGTCAATATATTTTTTGTTACTTGCGTGCTTGGAACTCTATCTATATAAATCCTCATTACAAAAAAAAAAAAAACAACAACCAAACAAACAAACAAAAAAAAAACACAAAAAAACCCCAAAAAGACATCATTTTCACACTTTTCTCTATGCATTGATTCAGACATTTAGGAGAATCACAATGAATTAAAATATTATATAGCAGGTTAATATAACAGTAAAAATGAAGTTTATATCCAGTCTTCTCTTCTATATGGCTATACAATATAGCTGCTGCATAATGCTGTATATCCTAGAATACTATTTGCCATGTCTTTTTAGAGGTTCTTTAATTTTCCTATGAAATAAAAACATGGAATCTTTGAATGATTTACAGCAATAAAACATAGAATCTTTTAATTATTCACCAGTCCATTATTTTCTATTAATTTGATAATATCAGGTATATAATTTCTCTATTGGTTCAACTTAAGTATCTTAGTTAAAACAACTAACAAAACCAAAGAGAAAGCTGAATCCTGTCTAAATTCTGCTACTCTGATATACAGTGTGTTCCAATAAAATAATGGTATTATACCTCATACTCCCAGAACCAACCCTTGAATTATTTTTCCTAATGATATTAATCTATGGTAAATAAATTATAAGTTCCAAAGGAAATTTACCTACTTACCTTGTATGTTACCTACCTGTGACTCCACTCTATTGAAGGTCTGCAGCCATAAGAGCCACAGGCTGCAATCCATCAGCTTGGAGAATTAAGTTTTCTTACTATTGTTTTAGCATTCATGCCATAGAATTAATGAAGTTCACTCAGGAACATTTTTGATTTAAAGAATCTTGCACCATGTTGATAAGTTTAATGGATAGCCCTGACCTTTAAATTATAACATGCATTCAATGAATCAGCAGATTAATAGGTCATCTAACAAATATGAGTTTTACCTCCAGTATATAAAGAACAAGCATCTAACAAAATCTCATCAGGTCATTGGTAAAATACTCCACACTGTACAAATAAAACATTTGTTTATCCTATTAAAATGTCAAGCTTTATTAACTGGAGGAGGTCACCAGGTAGAGTTCCAATACATATGCATGTTAACTTACTGTGGTATAAAGGTGAAAAAGAGAGTGTAACCAATATATCTTGACACAAATTTATAGTCTCAAGTATTGCTGTTCTCAGGGGAATTAATAGCTGAATGTAGTTAACATTAAGTTGCTCTAGAAGTCTGAAGCCTGTGCAATGTATGAAGCCTGGCTCAATGCAATCTGTACTGTGGTCCCACACAGGTAGCATGCTGAGCTAAAGAGAAATGGGGTAAAAGAAGCTTATATTAAATGTAAAAATAAAAAGTCACATAAATAAGTTAATTCAATCAAACACATTACTTGTGTCTCCCTTTTCTAAATAACTTTCTTTCTTATTAAGCACCGTCCCATAGTTTTCACTTCTAATTTCAATACAATGTGTAGGAAATCTTATATCAATACATACAGTCTATATCAGTAGAACATTTACAAATAGGTGAAAGTGACTTTGTACAGAAACTTAATTATAAGCAAAGTGAGGCTTTCTTCTTTACAAAATACCAACAAAAAATCAGTAAAAGCATTTAAAAACAACTCTAAAAGCCACCAATTTCGACTAGTTCTGTTTCACAGAGAAGAGAAAAAGTGGATGAAATTTCAGCAAATGCTCCCTATATAATCATTCTAACATTTCCTTTTAGAGCCTAGAATTAAGAGAAGTTCTTAAGAAGAGTTAAACTTGGAAATGGCAAGAAAGAAAACAGGAGATAAATAAGGTCCCATAGCACCATTTCCAAAGGGGCAAGGATAATCTGACATACTCTTCATGCTGAAAAATTTTATTCTACAACTGTGGACATAGGTTGCAATAATAAAGTTAAAAGATACAGTATTAAAAGATGCTGTGTCAAGCCTTATTACTTGCTGGAAGTTATTTCCCCAATATACTTCAAAATAGAAGAGCTGAATTTCTTTTGAAAGGCTAAATATTACTAAAGGATATTGACTACTGACAGCCAGATGTATACAATTTTTATCTCACTGATATACTACACTACTATGACTAGTGTCCAAGAGGTTTTATCCACCAAGTGAAGGTTTCTGTTATGATTTATAACCTCTGTGAAGAGTATCTATGAAAAGTAAAGGTATACAACTATTTGATCTTGAGAAGATCAACATTTTTTTTGTTATTACACACAGGAGATATTACTTTATCTGTCTCTAATACTATTTAAGAAATAATATACTGCCAAAAATTCATGTTCCTTGTTTTCCCTCCATTTTTATTATTGTTATTACTATTATTATTACTATTAATGATAATGATCATAATATTCTTACCATCACCGTAGTAAGATTTTAATGTGTTTCAATTATTAAACTATTCTTATGTGAAGGCACAGGTATTACCCTTTTCTGATTCCCTTTCCCATCTCACAGGGGAAGGGGGGAGGGGAATGAGTGAATGGCTGGGTGGCACTTAGTTGCTGGTTGGAGTGATAAACACAACAAAAACTCAAATTTGACAAGTGGGTAAGGTCATATATTCAGAAAACAAATAAACAAAAAGCCCGCAGTTCTATTTTATTGCACTTCCTTACTAAATCCTGACTACTGTATGCTGACAGCATCTGTAGAGTCTGTAGAAGGGCACAGTTTATAGGCAGACTTCAAAGGAGGGGTATAATAAAAGGGCAGCGGAAGGAATCATGGAACCTGCCCTTACAGAAGCATCATCAGCTAACAGCGCATGAAACCGCATCAGTATTCAAAGTGGAAAAAGGTACGGTTGTCAAGTACTAGTGACCTATTAAAAAAGAGGAAAAACTATAGAAAAAGAGCTTGTTACCACCTGGAGAAAACATGTTTGATAGGTCAAAGGATCTTCTTGAGAGAAGATGAACTTGAGACAGGTTTTGTGGCTGACCAAGAAAAGTCAAAAGGAGAATGAATGCAGAAAAAAGCCCTGAAACTGCTTAGAGCAATCCATTCTGTGCAATAAAAATGAAAGCCCTGATGCTAGGTTTAGAACATTACATCTGAAAATCAGAAAGAACTCTGACAAAATGTTGAGAGTGATATATGTATATTCCTTCTTTAATATATATGCATATTTCTTTAGACCATTATAAAGAATGATTTTTCCATGAAGCTTTGTCTTATTTTTCAACTTTATTGTGCTCTTTAAGTAGACTTGCAAACTGAAGGATGTGTGAAAGGCATAGCAGGGTACTTGTGAAAGGACACAAGTTATTTGGAAGTATTGAACATGTGTTTGGTAGGGCAAGAAAAAGGGTTTAATTATGGGCTAGATACCCAATTTGGAAAGTTCTGAAAAAGTGCACTTGATTAAGGTTTTGAGGAAAAGATAATGAGGACTAAGGAAAGTCAGAACTGGGTTTTACTCAAATCAAGGGAAACTTGAAAACAATGAACCGGATTTTCAGACCCTGGAGGGAGTATTTAATTAATAATTGAGAGAAATTAAAACATGTGAATGTCATTTACAGCTTATTTTGCAAGAGATTTAATTAACAACACTCAAATAGATATTGCAAAAATACTGTGGAATTATTTTGTTATGTCTTTTCTATTGTTTAGTGCTCTTATTCATTATCTTTCTCTAAAATTAATATTTGAAATTTTAATTTAATTATGTTAAAAATCATTTTGATGTGCTACATAGCTAAAAAGAAATTAAAAAAATCAGACTCTTTTATGGTCTTATTGATTTGACTTTTTAAAGATTTTTTGCAGCATGTTCTTTGGCCTAACAGCAGAAAATCTTGTTGTAATGACAATACTTAGCATTGTGTAATCACTGCTTATGAGTATTAATAGTTGAGATCACAGCTTGACTGTTCCATTTAGCTATAGTTCCTCATTGCTATTCTTTATGAGCTGAAGGGTTGCAAGAGGGAGAAGACAGAGAAGAACTAATTTTGTGCTGCTTTTCACCAGTGGTTAGAAATTTTTAGTGGTTAACCAATATCGGTGATTAGAAATTTTTAATCTATAAGTATGTTATGTTTCCTACAGTGGGAGATAGACTGCAATGCAGAAATGGGCAAATTACTACTTGCAAAGAAATGCTACATTTTGAAGCTATCTGGGAAAAATGATGCTTGTTTGCATTTTACCCCAAAGATAAAAAAAAAAAGAAATTGCTCTTCCTTTTATATAAGAGGTAGGGTATTTTTGTACTCAAGAGAATGGAGACACAAGAATCAATGAATTAAATAGTGGTGCTTTTAGGAACAAATTTTCAGCTGCTGCTTACATGAAACCTAGGGTATAGAAAAAAACAGACCCTAAACTATGAAAGAATGGTTAGCTACCATTTACTTTTTTTTTCCTTCTTGAATTTGAGTGAAGGGAAGGAATATATCTTGTAATGGCCTTGCTAGTCTTATTAAACTGAATATGATTCAGGTGTGTTTTTTTTCTCAGTACAGATGAAGAATGGTTTTTTACAAATTACATTCAAGGTGTTTTAATGAAAATATGCTGCTCTAGTCCGTATTGAGGCACAGGGTAAAACACTAACACAACTAAGTCCTTCTTGTGCTTTGGATAAGGCAGCTGTGACTGGCTGTTTTGTTCAGGAAATACAGGCATGGAATCTGATTAAAAAATAATTTATTCAGTCTCTGATTTTTGTGTGATCAAGTATATGAATCTGCATATTTTATTCAGATAGACAGTGACAGTTATGTCTGGATAGACTGAGTTCTCTGTGGCTTTGATGTTTTTTGACAGCAATGCAGAATATTAAGATTAATGTATATATCTACATAGTCGCCAGATGTCCCTTTGTCCTTCATTACTACCTATTTATGCTGAAGTATACAAAATACTACTGAGCACCTCTCCATGGTGTTTTTCACTATGATTGCTCTTTGGTGTTCATTTATGTGAAATTAATTTGAAACCACAGCCATATCTGATTACCATTTTGCAGGTAGAAAAAAAATTACTGAACCTATTTACTCTTAGCTGTTTACAGCTAAGAGTCCTAAATAGTGTCAGCAAGAGCATCTTTATGATTATATATTTTCTTCAGGTGATTATGCAAAAGATGTCTCCATGCAGCTGACCATGTCTCCATTTTCTTTGTGATTCTTTAGGACAAATCTTCTGACACTTCATATCAGTTGCTTAGCATCCTCTGGAAGTAGAGAAGAAAAAAAGAATACGTCTGAGAAATATGTTCCCCTGGAAACAGGTGCACAACAGCTTATGTATGCCATTTTTTGTGCTCCTTGACTATCCAGAAAGGCTTTCATATTGGCTGACAAATCCACCTGTAAGCTGTCTTATGAAAAATACCTTTAATTTTTTGAAAAACTCTCTTGTAAGGTTTTAACTCTGCCCCTTTTTTTAATATTTAGTAAGACAGAAAAAAGGTAAGAAATATTTCTTACAGCTGTCAGCTCTATAGCTGTCATCCAATTCTTTATAATCCAAATTCTTGCTTTAGCAAACAATGGTGAATATTCAGGTAAATTGAATTGGTTATAAGTAATATTAAGAACTTTACCTGTAAATAAAACATTATGCTCTCCTCTAGATTAATTCAAATATCTCAACGTCCTTCCTAAACTGAGGGGCCCAGATCTGGACACAGCACCCAAGGTGTGGCCTCACAGTCTGCTGCCCAGCCTCCCAAATCATTGTGCAGTTATGATCATTTTTCTAAAACAGCTATTTGTCCAGAAACATCTTTCAAGGGCTCACAGTCCCTAACAGATTTTATCTAGTTTCTGTGTCAGGCCTTTTAGTGCATTCAAGACCTGTATTCCTAAGGCAATCGCACTGCCTAGACAAGTTCAATTTAAAAAGAGGATTCAGAGGTGACAGTCATATAAACAAGCTTTTACTTATGCTGGATATTTCAAGTACTATCACAAACCTTACCCAGCAAGAAGAGAGGGGAGATCCACATTCTTCCCCCAAAGAAGATTTTGATTGCTATAGAATTGTTACTAAGTTAAATCAACTTAGTGTTGATTTATGTGTCCAGCAGGATGCCAAAAAAATACTTTCCTCTCTAATGTGGACATTCAATAAACTGTGGGGTCAATATCACTCCTATGTTCTAGATTTTGAAAAGGTAGATGAAAATTCATTGTTTCCCACTTCCATACAGAAGAGTGGGTGGGGATTTTAGAGTTTTTGCTGGATTATAAAACCTCAGTCTAACTTTTCTATTAGAGATTGCTCTTTATTCCACATGGGATAACTTCAGTAATGCATTGTTTTTTATCAGAAGAAATAGATTAGTACTTTCAACTTTCTTTTAAAGTTGCTTCCCTAGAGCTAGCAATTGCTCCTGCAGTATTTCAAATGAATCTTTTATAAAAGTTTTATAACCCAGTCTATTTCTCAGCTTTGATTCTACAAAGGTTTCTATATTGAAATGCTTTCCAAAGTGCCTTCACAGGTCATTTGGATCTAGCTTCTCATTTTACTTAAGCCCTTCTCTGAAAAGATAGTGGGAGCTGTTTCAATATTTTTCTGAATTCCAAACCCGCATTTTATCCATTGTATGATTTTCGGTCATACACACTGCGTTCATAGTTTCTCCATTTTCCAACAAATCCCAATCTACCAGATATGAGATAAATATACATTAGTAGATCTTCCTTGCTTAAGAAGTTGAAATGAGATTTTCAGACTTTGTGTAGACTGTATTTACATCAGTCTTGTGTTTTATTTCATGTATAGAGAAGGCAATAAAAAGATTCAGACATGATTTACTTATTTATTTTATTTTTTTGTTGTTACCCTTGTATGCCTTTTTATGTTTTTTTTTCCTTCCAAATATGTAAAATATTATAATAAAGCTTTTTATACCTTCCTTTTGTGTGATACTCACATCTGTCCCTTTAGTAAAACAGACTTTATATCCTGAAGGGATCCAAGGATGTCATCCCTGTCTGTATATTTTGTTTTTTTTTTTTTTCATGTTACATGCAACACTTCATTTCTATTGAGAGTAGCATGAAAATAAAGCCACTCAGAATGCCATTGCTCTTTTCAGAAGTCTAGTGTTCACCTCCTGCTTCTCATGTAGATTCGGATGTTTTAATTTAATAGGCATGTACTAACATACGTGTTCCAAGAGGGCAGGCTGACCTAACTTCTGACACTGCAAACCTTTATTCTTTCCTCTTTAGTTTATGCTCCCTTGATAGACTGCCTTTATGCCCTCTCATTTTCAGTATTTCAGTGCTCATTACCCCTTTAGGTCTCATATAATATTTTTTTTATCTGTTCTGATAACCATTTTTCCTCAACACAATTACCTTTGTGTAATTTTTATTATTCTCCAACCTTCTGTACAGCTTAAGGTGTAGACAATATTTGAAGGTTGCTCAGATTTCCCTGATAAGAGACAGCTATTTAATTTCCTTCCTACTCTTCAAAGGAGTGCTGTGAATTTAGAAAATATTGGGTGCATGCATATGAACTTACTGCGTGTAATTTCCTCTAATGCCCATCAGAAGGTGATCTGTTTAAGGGTAATCTTTATTTGTATTTGATATCTTTCTTCTCCCAGACAGCATCTCTCTTTTCTAGTCTGGTGCTGGTCTCACACATTTCTTTCATCTTAAGCTTAAATAGCTGATAGAATATTTTCAATTCAAATCAGGAACTGCAAGATTTAGATATTTCCAGGCACAATTTTAACATAAAACTTGAGAGCTGAAATAGAGTAACTTAAAGGAAAACAGTGCATTTAGGCCATAAAATTGTTTTCCTTTTTCCAGCTGATTATAAGATAAGGAATTCTTCTATATTTATTATCTTGTCACAATAGATAGATAAAGCTACCAGTAGATGCCCTTTACACAAGGGGCCTTCCCTCTAGGCCATGGCTTCCACCCTCTAAGAGTACAGCCAAACTCACTCAAAAATGGTTCATTGTTAGCAGTATATGTCTATCAATAAGTAGGTATGTAAGACTTCTCTGAAAATTTCAGCTATATAAAATATAAAGAAGTATTTTTTTTTTTCATTTCCTAAGGCTAAAGGCTTTTGGATAGCACAAGAGAAGGAAAAGTAGAAATACAGTAGAAATACATATATGGGTATATACAACTGTGTAGAACATACCTAGTGTATCCAAAAGGCAAATGAAGTTACAAAATGTTGGAATTAATAACAAAGTAATTGTTCAATTTTCTGACTCTGAATATATAATTAATAAGTATAATCCAAACAGCTCATCAACTGAAAAGCAGAACACAAGAGAGCTTGTGAGAAAATATTGAAGTATTCTTTTCATTCATACGGTTTTAAACACAGTTTATCACAAAGTAATTAATCCTGTTGAGATAACTTGTGCTGTGGCCTGGAGAGCAGGGAAAATAATTAAATTATCTAGATACAGAAATTGCACAAATATTGCAAAATCTACAGATTGTTGGTATGCAAGATATCTTGCAGGTAATCTTTATAAAAGTGTAAACATTTCCACACATAAAAGAATATGCAACAGGATTGAGGCAGAGAGAGGAAATGATAAATCAATATGAAAAGTGTGGATAAGGAGATTGAAAAACTGCAAGCAGTTAAAACACATAATTAAAAAGAAGTGCAATCAACTCCCCATATTAAAAAAAAAATCTAAAAAAAAATCTAAAATTGATATCAGTAGGATTTAGGAGAAATGCAAAAAATGAAATAATGCCATACCAATGAAAGACTTTGGACGGTTTGGCTGATGGAACTTTCTTTTATCAAAAGGCTGTTTTTAGATGCGAGTTTTTTTGAATTAGTTTTGATTTATTAGTAGTATAAGATCCTAGGTTTCTCGTTACTTTTAGTGGTAATATATTTGAATTTTTAAAAGAAAAAAAAAAAAATTGACAAAAAGATAGTATCCATGCTATCTTCACATCCATGCCTGTGAAGATGACCATTATGATTCCGGTAGTCATGCCCACTTTTTGAAAAACATGAAAAGAAAGAAATGTAAACCATATGTTTATAAAGTTCTTTGATATGAAACTACTAAAACTGATCATTTAGCAAAGATAACATAATACTGATACTAGTTACACTACAGCTTGGTACAGAAATAGATATTTTAATTCCCTGTGGCACTTATGTGGATCATTGCTTACAACCCTGTAAGCCAGCTAGATTTTAAAATGCTTCAAAGTAAATGGTATATTTTTCTGCAGTTAAAAAAGCACTTATAAAATCTGCCTATGCTTTCCACTAAACTTAAATTATTGTGTACTATGAGCTGTAACACTCACATAACTTTCTTGTGCTCAACATTTAAAGAAGTAATGCTGTCAAGTTGCAGCAGATATGATATTACATTGTATAATATTAACAAGTCTAGCAAAAATGCTAGAGATGTTGTAACAAGGAAAAGTTGGGTTTTTTTAAAATAATGTAGTAGAGCAGACCTGTAAATTTCAATTAGAGGATGTTCTGTGGTATATATTTGTTTACTGCTCAGTGCTTATGACCTGAAGGTGCACTTAAAGATAATGCAGGAATTCGGGAATTTAGTTTCCATTAATTTGTTTTCTAGGTTATTGGAATTTCAATGAGCATTTCTTTCTACACTGCTGAATTCAGAGGGAATAGAAACAAGTTTTACTTATATCTATAGATTCCACTCAACATTTAGGAATATTTTTACTTGTAATTTAGATAATCAGTACCTGCACTAAATATATAAAGAAATGCAGTGAAATTTGACTACTAAAAGTAGTCAGTTATGAGCAATCATGCCTTTTAAAGTAATGTTAAGAAATAAAATCAACTTGTTTCCCCGTTAAAGCCCTTTCCAGCATCTCTTTAAGCTAGCAAACATAATCAAAATCACAATATTAAGCTTCTGAAGTTCTCTATTATTAAGTATTTCTGTTGGGACTACTGCTATGTAGAATGTGTTGGATGATGGTCACTTTAAAAAACTTCTTTGAGGCCTCCAATTCATATTTTCCCTCTGTTTTCACTCTGCATAGGAAAATCATTGTGTACTACTACCTTTTCCATTTGATTAAATGAAATGAAAGTTTATGCTTAAGTCACATACACTTCCACAGGAAAAAGTTGGTGTAGTACTCATATAATAATATCATACATGACATATACAAACGTGAAAAACTTTTCTTGCTATAATGTGCTTGTAACTTGACTGAATTAAATGGCTCTTTTAATTATCAGCAATGTTAGGAAGACTATGGTATAGCTCAAAGTCATAGTTCTCTGCTCATTATCTAGTGATATGAAAGATCATTACATTAACATTAATTGGACAAAGGAGGGAACTTAGTATCTGAAGATGAGGAGAAGGCAGAAGTGCTCAATGCCTACTTTGCCTCAGTTTGTAATGGGAAGATGACTTGCCCTCAAGACACCTGCCCGCCTGGGCTGGTTGATGGTGACAGGGAGCAGAATGGTACCCCCATTATCCAAGAGGAGGCAGTCATAGAACTACTGAAATGCTTGGATGTTCATAAATCTATGGGACCAGATGGGATCCACCCCAGGGTAATGAGAGAGCTGGCAAATGAGCTTGCAAAGCCACTCTCCATCATTTACCAACAGTCCTGGCTCACTGGTGAGGTTCCGGATGACTGGAAGCTGGCCAATGTGATACCCATTCACAAAAAAGGTGCAAAGGAAGATCCTGGTAATTATAGACCAGTCAGCCTGACCTCAGTACCTGGTAAAATAATGGAACAGTTTATATTAAGCGCCATCACACAGAATTTACAGGATGGCCAGGGTATCAGACCCAGCCAGCATGGGTTTAGGAGGGGTAGGTCATGTTTGACCAACCTGGTCACCTTTTATGACCAGGTAACCCACCTGGTGGATGAAGGGAAGGCTGTAGATGTTGTTTACTTGGATCTCAGCAAGGCCTTTGACACGGTCTCCCACAGCACACTCCTAGACAAGCTGGCAGGCCGTGGCTTGGACAGGAGCACTCTTTGCTGGGTTAGGAACTGGCTGCATGGCCGGGCCCAGAGAGTGGTGGTGAATGGCGCTGCATCCAGCTGGCAGCCAGTCACCAGTGGTGTCCCTCAGGGGTCTGTGCTGGGACCAGTTCTGTTTAATGTTTTTATTGATGACATGGATGAGGGTTTAGAGTCCTTTATTAGCAAATTTGCAGATGACACTAAGCTGGGAGTGTGTGTCGATCTGTTAGAGGGACGGAGGGCTTTGCAGAGGGACTTGGAACGGTTGGATGGATGGGCAGAATCCAATGGGATGAAGTTCAATAAGTCCAAGTGCTGAGTCCTGCACTTTGGCCACAATAACCCCATGCAACGATATAAGCTGGGGACAGTGTGGCTGGACAGTGCTCAGGAGGAAAGGGACCTGGGGGTGCTGGTTGACAGTCGGCTGAACATGAGCCAGCAGTGTGCCCAGGTGGCCAAGAAGGCCAATGGCATCCTGGCCAGTATCAGGAATAGTGTGGCCAGCAGGAGCAGGGAGGTCATTCTTCCCCTGTACTCGGCACTGGTGAGGCCTCACCTGGAGTATTGTGTCTAGCTCTGGGCCCCTCACTTTAGGAGGGATGTTGAGATGCTTGAGCGTGTCCAAAGGAGAGCAACGAGGCTGGTGAGGGGCTTGGAACACAAGCCATATGAAGAACGACTGAGGGAGCTGGGGTTGTTCAGCCTGGAGAAAAGGAGACTTAGGGGTGACCTTATCACTCTCTTCAACTTCCTGAAGGGTGGCCGTGGTGAGCTGGGGGTCGGTCTCTTTCTCCAGGCAACAACCAACAGAACAAGAGGACACAGTCTCAAGCTGCGCCAAGGGAGATGCAAGCTAGAAATAAGGAGAAAGGATGTGGCACTTGGTGCCATGATCTAGTTGAGGTGTTAGAACATGGGTTGGACTCGATGATCTTAAAGGTCTCTTCCAACCTAGAATTTCTGTGATTCTGTGATTAAACAATCTGCATTATTTACATTAGTTGTAGAACCAAAGAGTTCAATTCACCATCACTGAGCTCTGAAACAAAAGAAATTTTAAGAAATATAATAAGGTGTGCAGATGAATATCATGTAACTTATCTTTATATTGAGACAGAGTAAAATCCCCAGAGTAAAAAAAATCCATTTTGAATTAGGTGAAATGTCCGGAAAGGGTGAAAAGTCTGTAAGGCCAAAGCTGAAGGGAAAACTGCAGAGCAGACATAATAGAAAGACAAGGGAGATAGAGATAAAGAAAAACATAGAGCTGCAAGGATAAGTCAACCTGACCTAGGAATTCTTTCTGATAAAAGAAACTCGAGGCAAATGTCACCAAAACCCTGTAAAAATGAATATGTATGAACCTATTGTGAAACTGTATACATATGCATTTGGGAGGAGGATAAAAAGAGATCTGAAGTTCTGAAAGGTACACATGCCTTTTGAGGAGAGCATCTCCACATGTGTCCAGCGCTGTAATAAACATACCGGCTTTTACAACTTTAACAAAGTTGTGGAGTTCTTTTCTCTATCTCCGCAAAACAATATCTTAGAATATAAAGTTTATTTCTTTCTTTGAGGAATAAAACCTATTAAATTTAAAAAAAAATCTACAGTCCTTCTAATCGTTCTTTTAAGGCTTCAAGTTGCTACAAAATTTAGGATTCTGTACAGATATTTCCCATGATATCTTATAAGACATAAGAAAATGGGGTTTGTGTGTTTTAGCAAAGATTTAAAAGCACTTCAGTGCGTGTTATCCAACTTTATATTTTAGGCTGATGCTCAGATTGTACCAAAGACTTATTTGTTTTGTATAGCTGTAAAACTAAAGTGCAAATGTTATCTCGATAGGCATATTTCTGCACACTGGACTTCAGTTATCTATAAGAAAAATGTTAGAGGGATGGAACACCTCTCCTATGAGAAAGGCTGAGAGAATTGGGATTGTTCTGCCTGAAGAAGAGAAAGCTTCAGAATGACCTAATTGCAGCCTTTCAGTACCTGAAGGGAGCTTCCAAGAAAGAAGAGAGACATCTTACAAGCACACGTAGTTACAGGGCAAGGGGGTATGGATTCAAACTGAAGAGCAGGTATTGATTATATACTGGGAAAAAAATTCTTTACTGTGAGGGTAGTGAGGCACTGGAACAGGATGCCCAGAGAATTTGTGGATGTGCCATCCCTACAAGTGTTCAAGAACAGCTTAGATGGAACTCTGAGCAATCTGCTCTAGTGGAAGATGTCCCTACCCATGTCATGGGGGGTGGAAATGAATGATCTTTAAGATCCCTTCCAACCTAAGCCATTCTATGGTTCTATGAAACTATGATTCCATACACATACAGTCAGGAGAATCAGAAGTATAAATAACATGATAAATTGGCATTCCTATGTCCTGTGACACAGCTGGATGATATCTTTTTAAGCCCTGTGGTTTCCCACACAAGTCGAAGTAGCCCCTCCAGTAGCACCAGACAATTCTGAAAGTCTGACGTTATTTCAGACAGATCTGCACAGGGGTCCTGGATACTAAAGAGCATCTGAAATGTACTAGTGGCCCACTCTAGTAAATTGCATCCCTTTTTTTGGTGGCTGTTTCTGTGTTCAACCTCATCTCACAGTACCACACAGACTGGCATGAAGATTGTGCTTGCTGGAACCAGGTCCAGCCTCTTCTCACAGAGACCACTCATGCAGCCCCCACCCCTCCAGTCAAAATCTTGACACAAGCACCCATACACTGTGTCACTAAAGGATAATAAAACTGGATTATGCAGGTTTCTTTTGTCATGAGTCATGTTTAAGAAGAAAATTACTAAGTCTTGTCAAAAAAATTCCCTGCTTTTCCCTGTATTACATGGTCTCACGTATGGTAACAGCATACAACACAAACAACAGAAAAATGAGTCAGAGAGATTTTACTGCTTTTGTGTGGCCAAGCTTTGGTAAAAGGGGAGCTACAGGCATGGCTTCTGTGAGAAGCTGCCAGCAACTTCCTCCATGTCCAGCAGAGCCAATCCCTGGTGGCTCCAAACATAGACATGCTGCTGGCCAGAACTGGGTCAGTTAGAAATGCTGATAACGCCTCTGTGATAACATATTTAAGAAGAAGAAAAAAAGTTATTGCAGAGAGGTAATTGTGGACAGAGAAGATCAAAGTGAAAGTACATTACAGGAATCCCTGCAGACACTCCAGTCAGAGGAGAAGGAGTGGAAGGAGGTGCTCCACACACTGTAGTTGATTCCTTTGGAGCCCATGGTGCAGACCATGGTGAAGAATCCATGCTTCTGCAACCCAGGGAGAACCACATACATGGAGAGATCCACCTGCAGCCCATAGAGGAACCCCGCACCAGAGCAGATGGATGCCTGAGAGGAGGATGTGACCTGGAGGGAGACCCATGCTGCACCAGGCTTGTGGAGAGGAACCCACGCTGGAGAAAGTTTCCTGGTAGAACCTGTGACCCTGTGGGGACCCACTCCAGAATAGTGTCTTCTTGAAGGACTGCAGGCTGTGGAAGAGTGACCCATGTTGCAGCAGTTCATCAAGGACTATCTGCCCTGGAAAGGACCCCACACTGGAGGAGGGAAGGACTCCTCTCCCTGAGCAGCAGAGGGAACCATGTGTGATGAACTGACTCTAACCTCCATTCCTGTCTCCCTGCCACCACTAGGGAGGCAGCAGTGGAACTGAGGAGGAGGGAGAAGCGGGCTGAAGATCTATTTTTACATCTCATTATCCTGCACTGATTTTGTTAGCAATAATTCAATTAATACCTTTAATTCAAGTCGGTTTTACCCATAATTGTTGGTGAGTGATTTCTCCCAAATCTTTCTTTTCTCAACACATTTCTCATTGCTCATTTCCCTTTCTCTTCCCTATCCAGCTGAGGAGGAGAGTGAGGCTTTGATGGGTGTCTGGCATCCAGCCAGGATCAACCCACTACAGAGGTCTACAAGTACTTATTTTACCAGAGAAAAAGGAGGTGGAATAGATTAGCTTTCAAGTTCTAACAGACCATTCTCTGCTATTGTTTTTATGTATGTATGCATTAGATTTGAAAATATCAGCTCTGTGCATGTCTTGCGTTATTGTAGTATCCAAACACCATCTGTTGACAGAAGTATATGACTTTGTCTGTGTGCATACAAACCATACAAACTCTCACTCTCTGTACCTTAGCTTTTAATCTAATGTCCACCAGGTTACTGTTCCTTTCCACAAATGAGAGGAAATGGACATATGCTATAATAATTCCATTAAAACCTGAAGTGGAGACAATTTAACATATCGCACTACTAAAAAAAATTAAGTCAAATTTTATATGTCTGTATTTTGTGGGGTATTTAGATCTTAGGAATGTTTTTTAAAATCTCTGTACTAAATTCATAAGGGAAATAATGTTTTACGAACCTGAGTGGATACAAGTTTACCCAATTAATCATGGAAATTTACATATATATACAGAGAACTTCAGATGCTAGTGAAACTGCCAGACAGAAATTTGAAAAATTTTAAAATTTCAGAAAACTGTACTGAGGAATTAGTTAAATGAGAAATCTTTTATATTTTCTTATTTCTAATTTTTCTCTATTATCCAATTTAACACATTAGACTTTTTTTTTGGTTCTAGAGGAAGGGTATAATCCTGTCACTTGTCTAAATGTAGCTCTACTGCATATGGAATTATCTAGGCTGTTATAGATATCTGCCTTTGGATAAGCTGAATTTCATTCAAAATAATAAGTTAGAGGATGAAAAGAATCAACCTTTTCTTTCTGATATCTTTAAACAGAATTCTCTGTCCTTGTCCCTTCCTTTATCTCTGTTGCAGATGGAAGCTGATGGTATCATTCTTACCTTTAATCCATTTTTGACTGCAACTATATGCTATTAGGTGTGTTAGGCAGGTCTTGCTTAATGCTTATGGAAAGCTTTTGTATTTTTTGTCATCATTAGCAATTGACTGAGATGTGGCACCATGCTGCAGATCACATCCTCTTTGGCATTCGACCTTGGGTTCTGCACATCCTGAACTTTGCTCAAAACCGAGGAGGGGGCCACCTCCCCAGATGATCACCAGAGACCTCCAAGAAGGCCCACACGGGCACAGTGAAAAGTGTTATGTAAGGCTGTGCAAGCTAAATTATGCATTAGGTGGGAGGTAAAAATTTATTAGATAGGTGGGTTTATGCAGAATTCCATGTCTAAATTCTCTCACTTTCTATTCCTTTGCATACTTTATTTGTGGAAAACATTCACCTTGCACCCTACACAGAATAAACAATATCTCCTTTCTAAACCTGACTCTGTGTTGAGGGAATTGTTAAAATACAGCACCACTTCAAGAGCAGGAGGAAGCTAAGTAGTATGCTAAGATAGGTACCTCAAATAATATCCAAATACCACGTTTAGGAAACTAAATCGACCTTGAAATATCTCAAACAGCGTATATGTAAAAAACTGATCAGTCTTCACTTATGTTATAAATCATTGAGCAATCTTTACAAATGAAAATAAAAGTAAATAGGACAGCAAAGTTATTTGTTTTAAAAGTAAGCATAGTGAACTCAGAGGACATTATATTCTCTTAAAAAATATTATATTCTCTTAAAAAATCCCAATACTGCCTGTTCCAATACTCAACACAATTTCACATTCATATATACAACATAGCTGGGAACTTAGAAATGCTAGGTGGTTAGAGAGAAAGTATATCCTTCATTTTCACAGCAGAGACCCTTTGTTTTTCTCTTTTGCAGTATAAACATAGCTCAGCTATGTTTATACTCTCAACTATGATCACAGCCTCACTTTTTCCCAGGCTGGAAACTGTTTATTTTAGGGTGGAAGCCACCTGATTCATTATAAATGGTTTCCTCAGGACAGAATCACAGAATCAGAGAATATGTTAAATGGAAGGGACCTACAAGGATCATTGAAATCCAACTCCTAGCCCTGCACGGCATCACTCCGTGTTCCTGAGAGCATTGTCCAAATGCCTCTTGAACCCTGTCATGCTTGATGCTGTGACTGCTTCCCTGGGGAGCCTGTTCCAATGTCCAACCACCCTCTCGGTGAAGAACCTTCTCCTAATATCCAGCATAAACCTTCCCTAACACAGCTTCAGGGATCCCATCACAGTGTCCAGATGAGTTTCTGCCCCTCCTCCTCCTCTTGTGAAGGTGTTGCAGACCACAATCTCCTCCGGGCTGAACAGACCAAGTGACCTTAGCAGCTCCTCACACAGCTTCCTCCTAAACCTGTCACTGTTTCAGCAGCCCTCCTTTGAATGCTTCCAAATAGTTTCCTCTCTTTCCTATATTGTGGGACCCAAAACTGCACATATAACTTGAGGTGAGGCCACAGCAGTGCAGGAGGACAACCACCTCCTTTAAATGTATGCCGTTAATAATTCTTCAGATGTGCTTATTTCTGTCTATTAGCCATAAAGACACCCTTGGGCAGCTCCAAAGGAGACACACTGGAATCATCAGTTTTATCAGATGGATCCCATACAAAGTATCTTTCTGAATTCATATCTACTGCTAATTTCTATTAAAATGGGTTACTTTAACAGATTGCAATGGTAAAATTTAGCAGAGAGCTAAAAAGAAACAAAGAAGAAATAAAAAATGGTTAAAATCACCACAGAAAAATTAGGCATAAGAAGACAGGAAAGTAGACAAATAAAATACAGAAAGCTCACACCCCTA
>WBNP01000690.1:2827888-2878068 GCA_013401095.1 Passerina amoena
GCTGAAGATACTTATCCACATAAAATGAAGCTTTTTTCTTTTTATTTTTCTTTTCCTCTTTTTTTTTAAAATTTTCTTGTGAAACATACATATTATTTTTATTCTAAATAAATCTACACTTTTTAAGTCATAATACTAAACCATTTGAAGGTTCTTTTCTATATAGAGTTATCTCATGCACATATGTGACTTACTCAGGCAATTCAGAACTAGTTTTCATAAGCCCAGTATTTAGCTCTGAAGCTGTGGAGTATTTGGGAGCTCTCCACTGTGACTTTTTTGTTCTGTGTCCATAAGAAATTATTAAGTAAATTCTGATGGTGGATGGATCATAATAGTTTAAGATTTACTTTGTTTTGTCTTTTGAAAATAATTTAGGGAATTGTGATAATTAGATTTGCACTGCTAAAAAATTATTTTATTAGATCCAAAAGATTTCAGGTGTATTAACATAGTGTAATCTTTGCTCAAATACAAGAAAACACACCAAAACCACACCCCTAGAAGGAACTAGTGCTGGTCTCTGAATTTTCAATGCTAATAAGAATAATAGCTAAATCTAGGTATTAAATCTCAAATATTCAATAAAATCAACAACAACAAACACATGATAATATTGATAATAATGAAAATAATGATAATCTGAGTAGATAGTTGTGACGATGTTCACAGGGGTCTTAGGATGAGGGAAGAGAAAGATGTGACTCCATGTTTCAGAAGGCTTGATTTCTTATTTTATTATATGTATTACATTAAAACTATACTAAAAGAATAGAAGAAAAGGTTTCATCAGAAGGCTAGCTAAGAATAGAAAGGAATGATAACAAAGGCAGCTGTCTTGGACAGAGAGTCCAAGCCAACTGTCTGTGATTGGCCATTAATTACAAACAACTCTATGAGACCAATCCCAGATCCACCTGTTGCATTCCACAGCAGCAGATAACCATTGTTTACATTTTGTTCCTGAGGCCTCTCAGCTTCTCAGAAGGAAAAATCTTAAGGAAAGAATTTTTCATAAAAATTGTCTGCAACAGATAGTCTTTTAGAAACACTAACAGATCCAGTAAGTCTGTCTGGTTTTTGATGGCAAAAAAATATTCTTTATAGACAGCATATTTATATTCTTCAGGTCCTTCAGAGCACAGGGTTTGAGGAATTAGCCCTGCCTAGTACATATAAGAAATTTCCCAGTGAAAGCTTGAGGGAGTTGAACCATTTAGGTTCTTATGGATGTTCAAGGGGCTAACAACTCCAAATTCTATCTATCTAAGGCGCTTTGTGGATTTTCTCCCTTATCACTCTGATGTTAGGTTATAAACCTCCAAATCACTTTTTGAAAAGTGCTTCACCAGTATCTACTTAGGAAACCTTCTCACAAACAAAAGAATTTTCAAATATACTGTAGAAATAAATTAATGATCTAAACTCCAATTATAAATGTCTGTGAGTGAATGCAGAACAGCTGCAAATTCAAAATGAGATCAAAATTAATAAGATAGCCACATCAAAATTATCCTCCATTTTTCAGAATCTGATTCCAATTCTGTTTTGAAAAAAGATTCATCCTCTACTTTAGCTTTGATATATTTTCTGGCTATTTAATTGGGGTCTATGCTTGAAACTGTGCTACTAGTCAGGATATCTTATACAATTGCTTCTTTCATCCTCACACCTTCTCCTCAAAGCAAAGAAAAGACATCTCTTTACACAGCTTTGTGGGAAAAAAATCAGCAAGTAGGAAATAGAAACACACATTGCTACATGTTAAATCTCTGCTCATAAATGTTAATAATACAACCTTAAAGTTACTCTCCCAGTTCCCGTTCAAGGACAAGTTTGTGAAGACAAAAGATGAGCAAATCAGTCTACTCTTTGCAGGTGAACATGGAATTGAAGAGCCTTGGGATTTTTTATTCACACACTGGTTACATCTTGAGTGTTGCCTCAGGGCTGAGATACACATCATCCTCACCTGATTAACCTTCCTTATCCAAAGACTGTATGGAGAAAACTGTAAAAAAAAAATTGTAGAGTAGTCAACATAAAATTAAAATTGCTGGAGAAAATCCATAATTCTACTGCATGGGCAAAAGTGGAACAGAAGCTATTAATGCAGAGCTATATGGGGAAAACCATTTGGGGTTTGTTTTTTGTTTTTTTTTAATACATATTGATCTATTAAAAAACAGCACTTAATAAATAGTGACTAAGATTGTTACAAACAACAGAGAAGGTTACACATTTCTTAAGGCTTCAAACAAAGTATTTGGCTTTTCCAAAGCATTCTTCTATCAAAACATCCACCAACATTAACTTTACACTGAACAGTGAATCTTTCCAATCTTCTTCCATCTGCTGAGCAGGAAATAAAGGGCTCCTTACTATAAGTTAATGAATTAATTTGGTAATTTGGAAGACAAAATTTTAAATCCAGGGCTTTGTACTAAAAACTTTCCCTTACAGCCTTGCAGAGAAGAAGTGGAAGTAACATTTTACATTGTTTTTCTCAAAAAAAAAAAAAGATTTTTTGTTCCTTTAATATTAGATACATTCTGCAGTATAAAATAGTTATTATAACTATATCAATATAACTAATATGTTTGATAGAACCAATCTCTTACATTCTTCTCAAATTACCAAATCATGCTGATGCCTGAAAACTAGCCGTTTGTTAACAAACCAAAAAAAAAAAACTCAAATGCCTCATTTTAACAAATAACTAGAACTCGGTGGAAATCATTTCTTCTAGACATTTTCTCCATACATCATGGATTTCAGGGAATCAACATATGATTAAATTTAAAAATAAAGTATAATTTAAAATAAAATATGAGTAATTTTCTTTAACTATACAAAAATGTTTCTGTCTAACCTTGGAGTAACAACTTAATCTAACTTCACCTTCACAGCACCACATTCTAAGACTCACCTGAGAGAAGTGGACATTGATTCATTACCTAATTATTACATGAAGATAAATAAGACAGTGAAGCCAGGTATTTTGCAAATTTATGTATGCTTTTATTATTAGCAGTGTACTGCCATGTGATTGCTTAAGTGGAAATTTTAATCTGAAAGTAGATTCTTAATTTAGAGACTGCTGGCAGTTTTTTATAGTACAGAAGAGGTAGGGCTGAAACAACGACCCAGCTTCAGAAGGAGTTTAGCGTGTCTGGGAATAGTATTTCAACTTACTGTTTCTGGGGCTTTGTTACTATGGATACCATTGGTTGCTTTGGTTTATTAATGCTCCGGGACATCAAATAACACCCTTCAAACATATAGTAACCATTGCAGTGTACTATAGTAAGAGCTAGACATTACAGACTCTGCAAATAAGGGCTTGTTTTGCTGATGCAGGTCTTGCGTTAGACACTGCAAAGACAATTATTCAGAACAACATAACCCATGAAGCAAATCTGTAAACAAAGCCATTTCTAGGGACAGATGGGACTTTACCTGGAAGGTTTCTTGTTGAATCATTAGATTATGATAATTAGTTTTTGACTAAAACAACTGCAAAACACCCAAGTTATTCAGTTTTAACTCAGCTTTGGCGTCCTCCGTTAGATAACTCACTTCTTGCCAAGGTCAACTTGGCCATGCTGAGAAAATTGCAATGCAGATATTCAATTCCATTCCTAAGGTGAACATCGTATTCCCAGAAAGTGGTTGCATTTTATGGCAGAATTTTATTAATTTTTCTTCTGTCAGGGAGATGGCTTTTCTGAGAGCTTTTTTTTCTCCACAGTAGCAGCCTGTTCCCAATCTCAATGGCTGTGTTTTCAACTCAGTGAAAAAGATTATTTTCTGAAGCAGCTGAAAAAAACTGTTCTCTGCTTTGTGCCTCATATATCTGTCTCCATGACTGCTAGAGGGACAGGCAGGTAACTGATCATATCTGACAGTACACTGGCCCCCACTGGCAGGCTCAGGGCAGTAAGGCCTTCTCTGGCCTCTTGCTATCCATTAGCTTTGTGCACAGCCAGTTACACTTTGGGCACTTTCTCTGGAAAAAGGATAAAAGACTTACATATCTTGTTTGATTTTTGTTATGCATGCTCCAGAAGCAAATTGCAAGAAGAGGATAACTGCTATTTACCAAGAACCTGCTAGAATCCTGGGTACAGTTTCCCTCTGGCTCACCTACATTGTTGATATTTTGGATGCAACTCAACTTTCAATGCCATGAAGTCCTTTGAAAGTACTGTGCAACAGGTCTATAATGTACTGGATCATGAAGAAATAATCAGGGAAGAGTCTTCTGCTCCTAAAACTTTGTTAAGGGCAATGCACCTTGTTCAGTTAGGAACCTTTCATTGGTTTATGTTCTGTTTGATCTGTATAACCAAAAATGGAACAAACAGTAACATGTAGTCCAGTTAAATACTTTTAATGTGTTACTTGCCTGCACATAATACAGGAAAGAAAAGCACTAAAACTTTCCTAAGACTTATCAACTCTGTCTTCTCCAAATTTTCTTGACATAATCACATGAATATGCAAAATTAAAATTGAGTCAAAACATTAAGTTTTTGATAGCTATCAACCCAATGAATTTTTTTTAAGTTCCAAATGAAATCTAATTTTGTACTTACATGTCAGTCCAGTACCATGGCTGAAAAAATGGTTGCATTTCATATTTTTATCCAAACTTGGATGCAGTATGTTAAATAGATCACTTTAAATCTGTAAAAGAGATTTGTATTCCCATAAAGGTTTCATGCAATGACTATGGTCTTTATTAATTTTGAACCAAACAAAAACTATCATCTTTCCTGTACAATGCAAAAATAAAAAGAGAATGTCATTGATTTCATTTTCATGTGTCTGTCATACCGTGAATAGAAGCTGATAACAAGCAGTTTCAAGGGACTGAGTTTTTACTGTCACTCAAATGAAATTAAGATTAAGGACCTAATGCAACTGTGAAGGAAAACACTACTTCAAAAATAAATCTGACTATATCTTGAATTAAAAAGGAAAAGGGTGTTAAAACCACAAATTATTCATAAAAACCAAACGCAAAAATTTAGACTTACCTAAAACTGTATATTTCAATAAGCTCAGCTGCAAAAAGTACTTGAGGAAAGTGATACCACATTGACATTTTACACTGAGTGTTGATTTTAGTAAAGGTCTTTAAAGATAATACTGTGAAAAATTTACTGGTTTCTTTAGTCATAGCTTTTGTATCCTTAAAAACTACATATAAACTACCATGCCATAAATGTATGTATGGAATATAACTTCAGGATATTAATTGATTTCACTGTAGTGCTAGTAGAGACAGTTTTAATTTGGCAGTGTAACAACAGATATCTGTAGATTTATTCTTAGCAACTTGCAGAAAACCAAGACCTATCATCCTATAAAAGGTTTAGTAACTTATTTGAAGTCCAGTATCTCTGTCCAGATTTTCAATTCAGCTGAGTTTTCTTTGATTGCTTATAAATATTATTCATATTTTCCCCAGAATTGTATAGACTAATAAAGCACTGTGATCTTCTTTGTGATGCTGAATTAACAGACTTCTCCTTGTTACAAGTGCTTTATAATAGGATAATGCTTAAGGATCTGTATAAAGCTTTATTCAGCAGTTCAGCCCACTTTCTTGAGGGGATGGTGCTTACTTATTTCATCAGAGACAATCTCCTCAAATTCTTCTCTTTACAAGCACTTCACATAGTAAAGCATAACTTCATAATTTGTGTTATTAAAAGAAGCAGTAGAATTATCAGCCCTAAGCATCCTTCAGTGCCTGAATCCAAACATAGTTGGTTACTGTGAAACCAGTATTGCCAACTAAAGGATACAACACACAATTCTTTTTCCCCCTCTTGTCTTTTATTCTTTTATGAAACTTTGTCTTTTGCTGTACTGTAAAGAGAATTTTTAAGATGTTAATCTATGTTAAAAAAGCAAAAAACCCACCATTTTCCCCCTTAATATGTTGGAATAAAGGCAGTATTTTTATTCTGGTTCTGACTTGCATATTGTTTTGTATTTTTTTCAATTGTGTGACCTGCATAAAAGAGAAAGTTAGCTCCTAAAGGAAAGAATACTGTTATAGATGACATAACAAGAATGGCCTTAAAGTTTTATTTGAAATGTCATCAGCACACTACATCACTGTCCTACAACACGGTAATGCATGCACACTTCAGATTCAACTTATAATGTAAATTTCTTATCTTCTGCTTCCTCACTAATATCCAAATGTTCTATCTTCTCAGGTGTCACCTCCAATCTGAGTAATGGCATTTCAAAAAAAAAGGATAGAAAAACAAGCCCTTGGTCTGAGGAGGTAGATGACTGAAAAAGAAGTATTTCTGGAGCTCCAGAACAAGAAAATGAAAAATTAAAAGAGTGGCAGAAAATGTAGGTTAAGAAACTGTGTCAATAGGTAATAAAGGAGAGTGACAGTCATAGTAGATATAGAGTTCACATAATGAATATCAGATACATAAATGATGAAAGACAACTCTGGGTCCTTTGGCAATAGATAAAATGTCCTTTCTCCACCCATCCTTTGGAAGTGGTAATTGGTCTTTCATATCCTTTCATACTTTTTCACTTTCTCCAGCTGCTTCTTCATTCTCTCACACTGCTTCTTTTCAAAGAAGTAACTTGTGCCCTTAACTGGTATAAAATAAATTTCTATGCATTTGCAGTTAAAAATATGTTGCATTATTTTTCTAGTCATTTGGAAGAGGAAACATATACATGCAATATAGTTGTTTTATGATGAAATGTTGTCATCTTATTGCAAAAGTTCCATACCTTCTTGGTGATTTCTCATGGGCATTTCCTCACAGCACTGACTCCTTCTTCCACACAGCACAACTAACAAACTCCATCTTTCCCCTCTCCCAGCTAACCCACTCTTCTGTAGCACTGGTCTCCTTATTGGACACAGCTGTGGCCTGTTAAGGGCAGGCCTGTTCCTAATCTTTGGTGATTTAGTACAGCTGCAACTCCTCAGGTGTGAGACTACCTTCTGCACTATTCTCTCACATTCTAATCCCTCCACAATGAAAACTATGATCAAAGGTAAAACGACATATCATTATGGCATGTGTATAAACTGTCCTACTACCCTCTTTCTTCATAAGTATTGAAAAATATTTCAACACTAAATGAATAGTTAAGGAGCTATCAAAAATTGAAAAATGCAACCCAGGCTTTAGGTAATGGGTTTTCACAGATTTTCATGAAGGTTTTTAATCTGTTTGTTTTAATTCTGTCTTGTATTTTTAGTTGCAAAGAATTTCCAGAATATCTCCTGTATTGTTAGTTTCCCTGACATTCACATTATTATTGGATTCACTTGGCTGCTAAGGAGGAGTGTCATGGTTTAGGAATGCTATTCTTCAATTTAATCCACACTGCTCACTCTCCTCTCCCCCTCTGTGGAAGTACAAAAGGCAAAGGTTACTGGTTGAGATAAGAACAATTTACTGGAAACAGCAATGAGATAAGGGAACCAACAGTTAGAGCAATATTAATAACAAAAGGTATAAGACAAAGGAATGATTTACATGGAAAGCCCAGGACAACAAATAACAATCAGTCTCTGATGACAGGTTTCTTCATCAGAAGGAGCCCTGGAAGAGAGTCCCATCTCCCCCTGCCCATGTCAATAAGACTGTATAGAATAATGCCTTATTCTGTCTCCCAGCTACTGCAAAAAAATTGACTCTGTCCTAGCTGAATCCAGGACTAAGAGCTATTTATTTGGTTTTTATTCTTCTGCCTGTAAAAAACCTTGACCAGTGGTATTTAAAGCATAAAACAAACAGGAATTGAATAATAAATAAATTAAATATCAATTACAATCACATTGATTTGCATGGCCACACTGCAACAGCTCTGTTTGTAAGACACCAGTAAATACAATACCCTGATAGCTGAAAATAGTTATAATACTTACAAATATATAAACAGATTTGTCTTAAACCTTCATCACTTAGTACTAATAGTGCCATTGTGTCACTCTATTTTCTACCTCACCAACCTGGATTTTTTTATCTGCATGGGGAGCAGCATTTATTTTGCCTATATCTGAAAGAAGGAAAAAATAGTTTCATTAGCTAATTGAGATGTATTTATAAAACACACCAAAGTTATGTAACATTTTATTATTTATGCATCACAAGGATGGTGAGTAGCTAGGAGAATTTAATTCACAGGTCAAGTAATTCTGGAAATCTCATCCAGGCATAAACCATTTTACACCTTAATATTAGAAGAAAAGAAAAACTGATATATATCAAACAACTTACCACTCTAATTCATTCCCAATTTTTTTTGGGAGGTTTTATAAACGTAATGTTGTATGAACATAACACAAATGTCACTTCATTCTTGGCCTTTCTTTTATAGGAAACAGGCTAGTGCTCTTCAAACTGAAACATGGCATTTTACTCTAAGCTGTTGTGTATTCAGTGGCTGACCCCAATAGATAGTAGAGAAGAGGTTGTCTCATGCTGAGTTCCCTCTACCTGCATACTATTTTAATACTATTTCTGCAGGCTTTGAAGTTTACAGCATTCCCTTATGTTGTTGCAACATAGGGAATACAAAGCAAATCCTCAGTTTCATGATATACATATCTTTCTGATGAGCCAGCTACAGCAAGTATGTTGCTTTTGAGTTGCTCTAGTAGCTTCACTTCTCTAAATTAACACTACTGATATTTCATGGTACCATGTTTTTCATAGGTTTGTCCATACAGAAGATGATCCAGAATACCTTGCACTTAATGGATTTTAGAGAGTCTGCCCCAAAAATGAGTTGTCAGAACAAACATGTCTCATAAATTCAGATCAAATATTTATTTTCTAAATAAGTTTCTTAAAAGACACAAAAAGATTAAAATATATATATTAAGAATTCACAGCCTATTTTCAAAATGAAGGGGGCAGAAGCAAGAAACTTGTTATATGAGGAATATTAGTTTCCAGAACAACACAGATATTGCTAATTCAAATTTCACGGCTTTTCACTTATGCTTCACTTTTCCTGAAGTATTGTCTAAAATATCTGCCATCCAACATCAACAATGACCCTTCGGGCTCTGGTGGAATTAATTTTGACTCTTGAGTGGATTGAAGATTGTTACGTAATCTAACACCCTCCAGCGACCAATGGAAATAATTAGGTATTTCTGAAATAAGGTTTATTTACCTGTTTTTGTGAGCTATCTTTGTCCCTTCATACCAGGAGATTCACCACCCACCTACCTGGAAAATCTTGTTGCTCACTGTTGGTGAATGCTTAGTCAGCCATCGTTTGTTGATATTGAATGTAGTCACAGCTGTCCCATGAATAAGCCATATGTACCCAACACTCCCTCAGCTGTTCCCCTTTTGTCTATATCACTGTGAGAACAGAACACAGACATTGACTGGGGACATGGCAGCTTGTATGTCCTGGGATTTCCTTGCTATCAGCACCAAGAGCCAGAGCTGAAGAAGGACAGATTTACCGGGGGCTGGGAAGGATGGAATTGTTGACACTTCATCACCACATAGAGCACAGCATTTCTCCCTGTGTCTCATGACACAGGCATGTATACAGATTTGTGTGTCTCTGTTCATTTTAAAGAAAATAGGGCAAGAATGAGTCTTCCCAGGTAGTGACTTGAAACTTCACTGCATTTTTACCTGATAAGTGAAGAAAAGTCTCAAGGAAAAACAGTAATTCTGAGGCAAGATGAGAGTCAAATGACTGCTGCAAGTTTATGTGTCAGGTTAGTGGTTTTTAATTAAAATGAAACATATTTATAAAGTTTCAAACTTTTCCACTTCTGGAAACTAATGAGGAGTCAGTATGTAATACTTTTTACCTGTGAAATTAAGAGACATATCAGGAAAGTGCTGCTAGAGAAACAAAAAGGAAGAAGAGGTACTGTTAAATAAAATAGATGCTTTAGACATAGTTTAAATTATATATAACACCAGCTGCACAATGTCAGTGAGTCTCTTCTCTCCCTCCCCCTCTGCTTTTCTTTTTTTTTAAATTGTAGATTGAGTTTCTGAGACATCTTAGATAAGATTTGGAAAATCTGGAGGGCTGTTGACTTATCAGCAGAACACAGCTTAACATGCAAATGTAATTCATGCAAATTTCCAAAGATAACAGACAGACACATTTATAATCCCAGTGAAAAAGGATCTCAGGAGGTGAGGTGAGAAATCTATGAAACTTGGTTCTATTTACTGACTTGAAACAGATATGGAAGTATGCAAATAAACTGGGCTTCTGTTTAAATGAAATAAATAGATACTCTTATTCAGAAGGTTGCTAGTCATAAGTATGGTAGATGAGAAATTAAGAAGTCTTAAAATATGGATAGCAATTCCCCTCTGCATCATCATCATCATCATCATCATCATCATCATATTATTATTATTATTATTATTACTATTATTACTATTATTATTCCCTTGCTTCTATGATTTTCGTCTGCTACTAGTAAGAAAAAGTGAAAAAAAAATGCTGCCAGAATTCCTTTAATAATCTTTCAGTCCAAATTTCTCACACAAAACCTCTTGGTTCGAATGTCTATCATGATATGGGGTTGATATCTCTGAAAACTTATTCAAATCAAAATGTAGATTCGAATATTTCTCAAAATAAAATCTCATGTTTCAAATTTTAAACACCATAGCTTAAAAATTAATGTTGTATATCTGACAAAGCGTCTTGAGATATTGCACAACTATTTAAAAAGATGTACTGCCACAAGGGTGGCAGAATTGACTGTACTTCTGATTTTTTCTTGAGTTTTCTAAATTAATCCATTTTATCCATGACCTGTGTTAGCACTGCATGATGCTGATATAGAGACACAGACAATACCTGTGGTCATGCAATAAGTTATAGGCCACACATTCAGTTTACAATCCATTTTCTTGCAAGATACAATTAATTCAAAATATTTATGTCTTTCCCTTGAAAAGGCGGGAATGCAGTTGTTTCCTTAAAGCCAAATATTAAGACAGCAAAGACAGAATGATCAAAGGAGAAAAATCATCTCTGCGTATATATATACACACACACATATATATATATATATGTATATATATATAATTTAACATTTCTTGGGTGATGTCCTCATTCTAGCCGTGAATGCGAGGCAAATTCCCCCACAAGCAATACAGTTCTCCTCCTTAATCATCTGACTTCTCTTCAAAAGACTGTCAAGCATTGTCACAATTTTATCACCTATTAAGGACTATATCTATCCCGGCCAAAGCCTTTCATGTTCAGTTGAGGACCACACTAAGGTTTTAAACCAGAATGCTCTGTATTGCCCTTACAGAGTTTGCAGCGTCAGCCTTGCAAGTATTCAACTCCCTGTTGCTCTATACATTTTTTCAGAAACTAATTGCCAATTTAGGCAGTGTAAGCATAGAGTAAACAACACAGCGATGTAGTCACGGCACATAAATCATTCCAAGTGATTGCGCAGCTGTCGCTGGTGTTACTTTTTTTTTCTAAGATTGTACTTTGGTAACTTATTTAACAAAACTTTTTCATGCTTTAAAGTGAAGGAAGAAATATTTATTTATGCAAGTATGGAAAACCTGGTGAATTATGAGTCTGATTCTTATAATTTGATAAATAATTTTGGTGTATTCAGATCTATGCAGAAGAGTTTTGCTAAATATTGCTTATTAGAAGACTGGATTCCCATAAGATCTTTCTGAATTCTGTTGCATTTCCCTGTTTTAAAAGCTCTTTGAAAAGGGTTTCTATGAAATATTTCAGGTTTCTGTCATCTTCTAATTTCCTACTGTGGATTGAACATTTTCTTAGACAAACCAGAACTCAAATGCTCTCAGCCCCACCTTCCAGTCAAAAAGCCTGGACTCTTTAGGTGTACCTTAGGAAAAGCAATAAGCAACCCAAACCAAGACAATGAAAAAAATGGAACCACGAACCACATTTCTTACTTTCCCCTCTGTGTTGGAAATTATGCCTCTATTTGTGTGTGTGTATGTTTGTGTGTGAGTGTGTGACAGAGAGTATTTCACTACTTTAGAAAAACAATAAATTTCTCCAAAGAAAATAGCAGGTCATTAAAGTGGCACACAATGAATTGTTGATGTCATTTGTTTTTTTCATTAAAACCTAATAGTATAAGAGGTCATAAATTCAAGGTTAAGCATGATACAGAGTTGACCTTTAATAAAACTGCAGCAGTGCAAATAATAAACAAGTGAATAGCATAAACAACACTAGAATCATTCTTTTGGAACTGAGTAATTTACCCTCCTCTTCTTATGAACAACACTAGACATGGGTTTTTAGGAAATGAAAAGCTAAAATCTATGGAAAAGGTAATGATCTCTGAAAATTTTCTCTAATGACTAATTTGTGGCTCAGTGGATTTCAAGAGATTATTGGGTTTTGAAATGGATTCTATCAACTAAAGAGATAATGGAAATCATTAGGCTGAATAAAGTAAAACAGCACAGCTCCATGTTATGTGGAGTTGTATTACATGAGTCTCTATTTCCCATACAATTTAGAAGTATTTTTTCTTAAACTGAACTATCGTCTCAACATATATTATGAGACAAATTCTGATAGCACAGCACTCAGCGACCAAACTTTCATTAACCGGAGCTGAATAGAGATTTGACTCTGATTTTTATCAGAAGACATCCTGTGATCAGTGAGAATTTGAGGTGCTCAATATTGTTCAGAATATGGCTTTGAATCATGTTCCAGGTTTTTCACATTCTAGCAGAATAAAAGGATTTTAATCTTCTTTATCAACTCATGGACAATATATTACAGGACTGGTGCTGAAGGGAAAATTCCACCCCTAATTTATCCTTGTGACATTTATTGGTCTTACTCACAATCAGACTTATTAAACCGGATGCTGTACAAATTACCAAAAGATCTGATGCTCTGAAAAACTTAATAATTCAAAGTGCAGTATCAACCTGGAGACAATATAAAATGCTGGAAGTATCCTGATCCAATATTATAAATGCATCTGTATCATTCTTAGCATTTGGGGTTTTTACAATACCTTGCATATTATTTTTCTTTTTATTACTACGATTTTTTAAATTATTTTCCAAACTTAGAAGTAAATTGCTTTTAAAAATGAATCTCTGCTATAAATATCACTAAGGTATGTTTCTATAGCTGTATTTAATATATTATTGTTTGGGGTTATTTCTTGTTGATATTTTGTTTCCTTTAAATGTGTTTTCATTTCTTTTTATGCTTGCTTGTTATACAAAACAAGGGATTACTAACCAGACATTTGTTATTTGATTACAAGATTGTTATTGAAACAAGTTTAGGAAAAATATTTTAAATATATAGTCTTTCAGAGTTAAGTAAGTGTATGAAGGTCTTAAAGTCTTAGAGTTTTTAAAACCTTGTGCTTTTGTCTTTTTTGGTGGCAGGGAGTTGGACAGGGACACATGTTTTGGTTCTTTATAAAGTATCATAGCCAAGTAAAGGAAATGCTGATCAAAATAACTTTATGTAGTGGGTTAACTCTAGCTAAATTCCAGGCCTCCACCAAAGCCTCTCCATCATTTCCCTCTACAGCTGAACAGGTGAGAAAAAACATAAAGAATGGCTCATGAGTTGAGATAAGGACCAGGAGAAATCTCTCACCAAATACCATCATGGGCAAAACAGGCTAGAATTAAAGATATTAATTGAACTTACTACCAGCAGAATCAGAGCAGAATAATGAGAAGTAAAATGAAACCTCAAAACTTTCCCTCATCCCTCTGTCCTTCTTAGCCCCACCTCCTACCCCAGCAAGTATAGGGAGACAGACATCAGGGGTTATGGTCAGCTCACCTGATCTTTCTCCCATTGCTCAGGGAGAAGAGTCCTTCCTTCCTCCAACGTGGGGTCCCTCCTGCACGAGACAGTTCTCCATTAGCTTCTCCAGAGTGAGTCCATTTCACGAGCAGCAGCTCTCTGCAAACTGCTGCAACGTGAGTACATCTCTTGGGCAATGGCCTTCCCCAGAATGATGCAGCATGGGGTACTCCTCCAAGGAACGCAGTCCTTCAAGGACAGGTTCTCCAGCATGGGCTCCTGTCTCCAGGGGCCTCCAACAAGCTTACAGCCTCCTCTCAGGCATCCACCTGATCCAACATGGGTCTCTTCCACAGGCTGCCGGTGCATGTCTGTATCTCCATGGATCTTCATGGGGGCAGGGTCACAGCTGCTTCACTGTGGTCTGCATACAAGCTGCAGGCAAATCTCAGCTTCAGTGCCTGATGCATCTCCTCCTTCTGCACTCACCTTAGTGTCTGCAAAGTTGTTCCTCTCACGTATTTTCTCTTTGCTCTTTTCTGGCAGCAATTACATCTGCAGAATAACTTTTTTTGCCTTTTTCTTGGATATGGTATCACAGAGACATTACCATAATTTCTAATTTCCCAGCCTT
Organism: Passerina amoena; assembly: GCA_013401095.1. Taxonomy (NCBI): domain Eukaryota; kingdom Metazoa; phylum Chordata; class Aves; order Passeriformes; family Cardinalidae; genus Passerina; species Passerina amoena. Next base: position 2,842,335 of record WBNP01000690.1, read on the forward strand.
AGCTGATGGCAGATTTGTCTTTGGAACAACCATGGATTGGTTCTGCTGGACGTGGAGGAAAGTTCTGGCAGCATCTCACAGAAACCACTCTTGTATCCCCCCACTACCAAAGCTTGGCCATGCAAACCCAATACACCAAAGAAACCCACAAGCAGGCTCATTTCCAGTTATGTGTGTAAAACCTTAAAGTAATGCTAACTTTCTACTGAAGTGGAGGGAGACCTACTGATGTGTAAGTAGCATTGCTGATAATGTGCAGTATCCCCTAATGTGCAGGGGAAGACACTACTCGGGGAACTCCTTTTTCTCTGTTCCTAATTTGCCTGTTTGTGTTGAGGTTATACCTGTGTGTTTCTATTTTCTTGTTGCCAAGTTTTTTTTTTCTTTTGCCAAATATGAGGTAATATACATATCTGCAGAAATAAAGAATTGCTCTTTTTTTATTTTTTTTTTTTAAGCCCTAAGAATAGTCATATCCAACTCTCAAGGCTACATTTCTTTAGTGATCAGTAACTGACTTTGTGCAGTTCACGGAATCACAGAAGTTGGAAGGGACCCATAAGGATCATCAAGTCCAAATCCCTGCTTCTCACAGGACTACTTAGAACTAGCCCAAAAAACTAAGAGCATCATTCAAACACTCATTGAACTTTGATGGGCTTGGTGCTCCAGAGGTGCCCCACTGGAGCTGGGGACCCAGTTCCAGTGACCAATCACCCTTTCAGTGAAGAACCTTATCCTAATGTCTAGCCTGAACACCTGATGCAGATTCATTCCGTTTCCTCATGTCCTACTTCTGGTCAGCAGACAGAGGACCTCTCCCTCCATGGTCCTCCCTGAAGAAATTGTAGACTACAATGAGACATCCCCCTCAGACCTCTCTTCTACAAGCTGAACAAACAGGGTAACTTAAATTGCTCCTGGTAAGTCTTGCCCTTGAGGCCTTTCACTATTTTGGTCATCCTCCTCTGGACACATTAACAGTTTGATGTCCTTCTTATACTGCCCAAAACCACACTCAGGACACAAGATGGGTATACCCTCCTGGATGTTTATCATCCTGTGCTTGTGCGTTCAAGAGTTCTGATAAAATAAACAAACCACGTCCAATACATTTTCAACTATACTGGTCTTTGGAAGAGATTCTTCAAGACAGCTATCACGTGGGCTCTGGTTCTAGAGAGAGTTAAATGAAATTGAACCATCCAGTGCCTATTTGAGAATTGAATAGAGCCTTGAAGCAATGTAAAAATGGATTTTGTAGGACTCACAATTATGCCTAAACTTTCTTGCACTTGCAATTATAAAGTTCCTCTTTTTATGCACACACACACACACACACACACACACACACACACTCAAAACCATTGAAGACTTGAATTCCAAACAGGAGTTTTGCTCTTCTGGAAGCAATGGAACTATAGTATAGTGGTACAATTTTTTATCATTCCCATCTACATATAAAAACAATGGTAAAGAAAAACAAAAAATCAGAACCATAATTTGTTCAAGTAAAGAAAGTGCTATAAAACTTGTTAACCAAATGTACTTTTTTCCTCACTCTCATAAATAAATTAAACTTCTAGTTTTGCTTCAGAGCTGCTTTGGCGATATTTGGATTTCCTGCATTACAGTGCAAATAAATTTTATTTACTCCTGAGTACCTCCTATTATGGATGGATTCTTTGGCTCTCCAAACCCAAAAAAGCAGCACATTGCTTATTACGTTTATATCAAAAGGTAAGTATGGGGCTGGCATAACAAGGAACAGCCTATTTAAGGAAATTTCATTCAAAAAATTTTGCCTATAGAATTAGTAAACCTGATGTTAATTTCCAGCCAAATGAACCTTTTTTTCTCTCTGTATATTACTGAAGCCAATGATAACAGGCTGAGGCTTGTGTAATATTGAGTATGTCATTAGAAATAAAAGATTTTTTTAGCACTGGAAAATCACCTGTCATAGTGAGAAACTTTATACTATGAAATTATGGCTTGAATAAAAATTTACAATGCTTGAAAATGAAAAATAGTCTCATTAAACTGAATGTATATGTGCCTCAGATGCTGGTAACTCTTAAAATACTGTGTAAATGTGTATTTAGGAGATTAAAGATTATCACTGACCTTGAAAAAACAGAGAACAAGTTTTTTTATTGCTTTGAGATAAAGGTTTGGAGAAATGCAGATAAGCAGATGATCAACTGACATTCACATTTTTAAGGAAGGTGAAACAGATTGCATGCCACAGGAGAAGGTTAATGTCAGTTAACTAACACTAAATGATGTTTCCTCTCTGACCTGAAAAAAAAAAAATGCATCCTGACAAAAAAAAAATATTCAAGAGAGATAAGTATTTATGATTACTTCCATCCTGGCTAATTACAGCTTATCGTTCATAAACCCTATGGGATTTGGCTTTATATTGTTCATCTTTGTATTATGGTTAATTAATCAGGTCTTAGTCAGTTACTGGACAAAGGGAACCAATAGGATTAAATTTTTGATGAACAAAACCATTTGCTTTTCATGTTCTATCTACAATGTAATAGGATTTGTTAGCAAGGAAAAAATTATTTGGTGAAGATTAGACATTTGGAAAATTGAGTTTTGATTTAAATTGAATCCCATAGAGTAAAACTTCTCATGAATCCCAAAGTGTAGAACTTCAAAATTTATTTGCAATAGGCCAAATCTATGCTTCCAACTAGCAGATTTTTTCCTTAAAAAAAGGCTGGTTTTAATGATATTATAGTGGACATCAAAACAAGAGATGTCATGATGTTTTGCAAAATTGACAAATCTGTGTGGACAAAATTAAAAAAAAAGATAAGTTGGCAGAGTGATAATCAGCAAGTAAAAATGACCACAAAACTTGCAAATCTACTGTGATTGCATTTTTCAAAAGTTGAGTTAGATAAATTAGGTCATGTTATGAATTCTGCTTCTCATTACTATTGTTTGCAGCATGAGCTACATTTCTATAGCAGTAGCTTATATAAGTAGTTCTTAAAAGAAGATCTTAACAAAGGCACTTCCCTGATTTACCATTATGGGGTTTGCACATTCTTCCCAGCTTACAAACCAGTGGGAGTAAATGGAGTACAAACCTGAAGAAATTACTGGTTTCATTCCCTCTTCCATGCAAGACAGAAGGGGAAGAAATGGCAAGGAAGTATGAAGAATGTTATGTACAGCTAGTAAAATCAATACTTGTTTTCTTGTTTTGCAATGGAAGCAGTGATGGTAGCTTATGAGAATGATTGTATGCAAACAGCAACAAAAGAGTATCTTGAAAACACAGACAGTATGTTGAAAGATGATAGACTTAAAAAGAACATAATTGATTGTGATTTTTGTAATGTTTAGAGTAATATAAAGCAGATCTTGATGCAGATCTTTAGATTCTTGGACATGAACTGAAATCCACACTCACACATTTATAATTAATCTGGTTTTTCTTTTTCTTTTTTCTTTTTTTTTTTTTAAGAAAAAAAGGAATTTATATATATTTTGCTTACAGAGCCAGATCCAACAACTCTCTTTGAAACACTAAAACACATTTCCAATTCAATTACACACAGAAAGAAATTCCTTTTGGCAGTCATTGAAGCTAAAGGCAGAAACCATAAAATATTACACTTTCTTATTTAAAGATCCATACTGTAAATAATTTTTGTGCTGACTTGTGGTTTTTGGGAGGGTTTTGGTTAATGCTTACTTCAGCAAAGGAAGTCTTTATGAATATTTTTCTCTTTTAAAGATTTTGTGAACTTCTGCATTGTGTTAATCATCAGTCATTACAAAAACTTGACATGCACAATTTTACTCTGGAAATGAAAAAGCTAAAAGAATTCCAAGTGTCACAAACCATCAGTGTCATAGTAAATTACAAATACTGAATGATATGCAGATAATATCAGCATGAAAGAATAGCAATGTGATAATAATTATAGTATATTTTTGCACAATAATTTTATACAAGAGGTGCTGCTAGTAAACAAACGTGTAAGGTAAAATCCAATATAATTTACATTATTTGGTTTTAATTAGTTTATTTTTATTTTCAGTTGTGTATATCCTGTAGGTGAAGACTTGGCTGTACTTGGGAACCTGTTTTTCAGCTATCTACACTGAGCCCACTACGCTGATATTGATAGCAGGTACTCAACAGCCTTAAATCATGTATTGAACTATGTTATCCTTAGTTTGAGATTAAAATTTTGGGCTTCTTCTGTATTTATTAGAGAGAAATAAGTACCTTCCAGAGGTGTTTCATTGCAGATTTTTTATTTTGCATTGAGATTAATCAGTTATTCAAACTGCCTGTTTATTTCTAGAGTCTGCAAAAGGAGAAAGCAATTTAAAATTATAAACTCTTGTTTAGGTTTCTGACTTAGAAACTTAAATTAGGATAAGTCAATCTTATGAAAATTGGCAAAAAGAAGGGAGAGAAATAAGGGAAGGAGGAAAATGAAGGACATACATAGCTATCACAGTGATTCCTATTCTATACCCTTAGAATGATTAATGCTACTTTGAATATGACTATGGAAGTCATAATCAAAACTTTTGTTTTAATGTTGCTAGACACTAATTAATGTAATTAATGTTGAAGCTTAAGAAAAAAGTAAGGGATGTTCTGGAATTTAGTTTTGTTGCCTATGAAATTGTTCTGGAAATTTCACTTTAAAGTAATGAAATTTATGCTTCATAACAAAATTTTCAGAGGAGAGGAAGTAACAAGGTGATATAAAATATGAAGTACAAAGTATTTGAAAGAAGTGCTTACACAACATTGATAATCACTCTCACATTTTCTTCAAACATAAGCAAGATGGATTCATAACTCAACTACAAAAAGGTTTAAGACTAGAAAAGCTCTAAAATTCAGGAGAAATCCTGTTAACATTTTGCCATATTGATTAAGAAAAGGCTTAACTGGGAACAAATGTGTTAATTTTTTCATTGATGCAGGTAAATTCAGAGAACGAATTCAATTCAATTAATGAAATTGCAAATGTATTTAAATCAATGTAGTTTAACTGTACTTCTAGAGAAACGTGCTATTGCTGCTGAGATTATGTCCCATTATCTAAAAGTTTTTTGTAAAGGTTGGTGAAAAGAGCATCTGTTCCTTCTTTAAGTGTATCTGGTGAATGTATTTTCACTGGAACAAGTGATGAGAGGAAAAGGAAGAAGCCATGAACAAAAATATACAAGGACACCAATCAAAGAGATGATGGCTAACCTCCAGCTAAGTCTTCTGTTTCAGAGATATTGATGAAGAGAAAGTCCTTTTAAAAAAAACCCTAAATATTATTTTAAAAGGGAAGCTAATTTACCTTCCACCAGTCTGAAAAGATTTCTGTCTGAATGGTGACAGGAGTTTGGTTGCAATGACATCTTCATCTGGATAAAATGACACTTCTTGCAATGTTTTCCTTGTGAGCTCATGCAATCCAGCTTCCAAATTGATCTATCTGATCCCTTCAAGACTGTTTTCAGTATCTTAAACCATGTACAAAACCTATCCTACCTAACCTGACAATGCATAGAAGAAGGCTGTTCTAGATGACCATTCCTGCCCTTCCTGATTATTTAAAAGGATTTTTTAAATTACAATCGGATAAGTTCTGCAGCAGGAGGCCCGTATGCTTGTGTCTAGGATGGTCTTGTTTTCTACACAAGAAATCAACACAATGAAAATGAGGCACCTTTTAGTTAGTCTAGGTAAAGTAAGAATTGAGGAAATCTCTGCCTGCAGCATGATTATCTGCAGCATGATTAGACAAAGACTGTCCTTTTTAGGAGAGTTAACTAGAGAAATAATGCTTAGAAAGGAGTGAGAAATGTCAACATATTGTAACAAAAATGGGCAAAAGCTAATAATGTTCTACTAAGTAGAAAGGTTGTATACAAATTTCAAATTGACTCATTACTTCTGTTCATCATTAAATTATTTTGTGCTATCTTAACTTTTGCTTCTATTTCATATTTAGATGGGGTTTTTTTTATAATCTAATAATTCCCCAGAAGTGTAGATACGTAATGGTAGTGAATTGGAGGCATGAGAAATTACATTCCTTAGTTATTGTAATTTACATGAGAGCAAAAAATAATTGTTATTTTATGGCACTGTCTTTTTCTTGCAATGTGGGGTAGCTCCCAGGATGGTACCTATAGGGTCAAAAAATATTAGTCCCTGGAGTTCTGTCCATTTTCTAATTTCTATGTTTACATATGTTTTTTTTAAATTTTACTTTTAGTCATATATAGACGTGGTTTTGTTTGGATTTCCTGACTAGGAATAGCCATAGGAATACATAGACAATGCATTTTATGGATCTGTGATGTTTCTAAATTCCTGTATATACCATGAAGAATTTGATCAACTAGTTATATTATAAATATAGTTTCACTTATTTTGCTTTAATTTAAAGGAAGGACAATTGAGAATTTAATTCCAGTTATTATTATTTTGACAGTTTTATATCTCAATTATAAAAAACTTTCTGAATATTCTCAAACTTCCAAAACAGAAGGCTTCTCAAATCATTCAAATGAACACTTCAATACTTAATCAGAGGGAGGACAAAAAACTCCCAAAGCATAAAAATCTATATGTAACCTACCCCTGCTGTTGATGGATAGGGAGGATGCGTTTGGGAAAGTTTGTTTGTTTTTCTATTGGTTTGTTTTGTAAACTAAATATTCCTGTTGACTAGGAAAACACTAGCAAGTAAGCAGATGGTCATTTTGATTGCTAAACAGTAAGAAGTGTAAAAGATCTGTAGAGCTTTATATCGTGTCCATAATTCCTCCTCATTGAACAAACAGCATTAAACAGTATGGTTAACTGCATGGCATATTTATGAACAGTAGAATCTTGAGAATTAAGAGGCTTTTTAACTTTTGAGTTGTTTTTTTTTTTTTAATTCACTTAGTCACAATTTAGTTTTAAATGCTCAATAAAATATAATAAGTAAAAGATGTTCTGAGTTTTTAATTAGGTCTTAATGATTGCATGAAAGACAGACTCAACTGTTTTCAGTGCAATAAAACTTACTAAAATTACAACATTTTTCCTGCTCATGTATTCCTATGGGTTAAGAGAGATTTAATGAGAACTATCAGATAGAAAAACTTTAAAAATAATGCCAAAACCAAAAATTGGATAGTTCCCAGATTTTTGTGAGAAAAGATATGTAAAAGGACAAGTATTCACCCTCATTTTGTAGAGTGCAAAAATATATACAGAAATCCCATGCCCATGTTATTATTCTCCTGTATATAAATGCATGAAATACTATTTAGTCAAAGCTTTTTAATGTATTGCCAAACAAATTCCTCATTCCTACTAAAGAATTTACAGCTTGTACACATGCAAAGCAAGTACCTTTTGAATTACAGTCATCATGCGTGTCCTAGAAGAGAATGAAGAAATCAATGCTTTAAAAAGCAGCCTGTCATCATAGTCTTTCAGTATTTTAGCAGGAATACTTTAACAAATATCTTCAGCTGCAGCTTTGCTTCTTTAAATGCAATTTGATACTTACATCTTATGGGACATGACTGCTATTTTGGAAAATGTCTTTGAGTCCCCAATACTATTTTTGGTTGGAAAAAAGTATTTTGCTTTATGATTTAAAGTTAGTTAATGAAATAAAGTTTGGTTCTGCATCTGGCAAACAGCAGATTAATAGACATTAGAGGACAAACAGGTCTGGTGTTCCTTGTGGAGTATCTCCACTGACATTTTTCTCAGAAGACAAAGAAAGAAAAGGAAACACTTGGACAAACAGAAACAGTTTATCAGAACAGTAAATAAAAATTTCGAGAATGTGAAAGCAAGAGTTAGGGTTAGTTTTGACCTGGTATTTTAAAACATATTGCTCTTCTTGCAATAAAGATAGGATTGGTGGGGTTATAATTTTTATTCCATTGTTTGTTGTTTAGGTTTTTTTCACCTCCTATTTTCACCTAATATGAGAGATTTAAAGAGGATCATCTGAACAATTAAGTCAGATACACAGCTCTACACAGCAGGTGTTCTACCCAAAACAGATGTCCCGCCTCTAAACATAATTTTCCAAAGAACATGAAATCTATATTCTAGGTTCTGTGAGTACTAAGTTTATAAAATCCATTTAAACCAATCTTGTCACAAGATTTAGCTGTTTAGCTGAGTTACTCCACTATGGTGATTTCACACTGCGATTAGGTTATCCAAAATCCTGTAGTGAGGACTTACTCTTGTCTGGGAAACAGCAACCCGCTATAGATGTAGTACTAATTTGTTTCCCTAGCATACATACCTATAACCCACACTGCCTATGGTGGTGGTTCTTAACCTTTTATCTTTCATGAGGAGTTGGTTGCTTGGTTGGTTGACTGGGTTGGTTTATTTCTGCATCTCCTTTGCTGCTGGATGCATGCTGTCTCTGGGACTGATTCTCCCCCCAACAATCCTTCTGCAATTTTCTGCACTCTCAGTTCCAGAGTAGACCACCTGGAAAAGAAGATGAACAAGTGAAAACAGTAGGAAAGATCTATCCACAAGGCCATATTTAGCTATAGAATGGAAAATGGCTGCCAAGAGGTGACCAGAGCACTCCCATATAGGAGTCTGATGTGGAGCTATGGCATCTTCTGTCATCACCGTTTCTCCCCTGACATAGTCCACAAAACAATTAACATCTTTTCACACCCTGGGACACATAGACAGCCTTGTCCTGGCCACATATCCATGTTTGTGAATATCATGACAGGTCATCTTCATGGAAGATATGATTGTGGAAATTCCCAAGTACATTTTTTCAACGGTCTTATCTTCTATTAGTTGAAGAACTTTGAAGATTAGTACAGCTTATGTCCAGGCCCTGTTATACATCCTGGACTCTATTCATTATATGAGATCTTTTACAAAAAAACAAAACAAATATTTAATGCTGTGTTACACTTAAATTTCATACTTCACAAAATATTGTGTGTTGATTTTCCTCTTTCTCCTTTTAAACTCTTAGATAATTCTCCAGAAATTCATCCAAAGGTAACATTATAATCAATAAACTACTCTTTCAGATCTAGCCTATTTTTGTTTTTTCAGCTGATAAAAAGATGAATATAATAATAATAGTAATCATCATCATCATCGTCCAGTCCTAATGAAATATTTTCTTTGGATTTAACCACTGAAGTTTTCAATTTCATATCTTCTGGTCATTCACTTCAATATTTTCTTTCCATCAGGAGCTAAGAAGGCAATGTGGCAAGACTGCTGGCATGTGATTTACATTTCAGCAGAAAGATGACTCTGGCCAACTGAATTGCATATCATGCTAATTTTATTGCTGTTGAATAGGTGCTAAAATTTGTAACTTAGTAGCAAATGAACACGGGGGGGGCATACCTGAATATACAGCAGATGAAAGTTGTTATATTTTATTTAAAATGTTTTATATTTTATTTAAAATATTCTGGACCACCTTAATCTCATGAATATAATGAACAGAAAAGATGTGTGCTTAACTTAACATTTTGAAGAGTAAGATTTTTATCTGCTCTTCTGGGGCTAGATTTTTCTGTGTGATTTGGGTTTGTTTCATAATCACAAAATTTGTTGCCAGCTGACTATTGGACAAAACCAAATTTCTATACCTTTGCTAATGGTCTAGAGAATATTTAATAAAGGTATCTTAAATTATTGTCAATTTCAAAAGAAAATTCAGAATAAAAATATATTTTAAAACATATTTTAACATTGCTTAAATGTAATACCTGCTGCATAAATCAGGAAAGCAATTATTAAAGGTAGAGAATTTTTTTATTATTGCTTGTAAAAGCATATTGCAGAAAGCAACCATAAAAATGCTCAAATGAAAATGAAATGAGGAGGAGTACTATTCTTGCTTTATTTCAAAAATCAAAAATAAACAAAAATCCAACCCTCATGTTTGCCTCAAGCATAACCAATTTGGCAAACAGATTTGTTTTCACTTCTGTACAACATTTGTTTAATGCTTTTTACTAATGAATGTGTATTTATGAAAAGGCAGTATATCATTCAAAAATAAACTGAAGCAAGCCTTGGCAATGTATCAAGGCTGCATGCCATTTATTAATTTCTTGGATAAATGCTGCTTCATTTTAAGGCTAAGAATTAATTAATTGCATTCTGTGCCACCTATAGAGAAGAGATACACTTTATAGAAAATCCTCTCATAGATAAATGAATATGAAACTCTAATTTTTTCCTTGGGAAAGATTCCTGGCTTCAGTCCTCTAGCTAGGGGAACATTCACTTTTCTGTCTAAGAACAATATCACACTTTTTGCCTTCCAGTTCATGGCACTTGAATGTCATACCCTTCAGGAAAGCAAAGGATGCAAAGCAGTTACAAATATTTGTGAAGACAATAGCAGGCAATATATCTCCTCCTTGCAAGTTGCAAATACTAATATATTCACCAATTATGGCTCACAACAAAGAGAAAATTGCACTTCTGTATCTTGAGACTAGAGCTGTTTTATTACTGCTGCATTTTATTCAGGATGGTCTAAAACAGGTTTTACTCTAATGAATACCGCAGGCCAAGTTTTCAACAGCTTTAAGCCTGCTGGGCTTATGGTGGCACTGCATTTTTTTAACACAAATACTATCTTCAATTCTCTGCAGCAGCCTGGGGCAGTGCATGTGTGGAAAAACCACTGTAAGTGGAATATCTGTTAGACTAAGAAGGTCATTTCAATGTTGATGATGTTTGAGCTTGAGAGCTCTACATCTCTGCTCAAGTGCAAACTTTTCAGGAACGTAATTGCTATTGCCACAGCATTTGATAACTTTGCCTGCACAGGATTTTCTACTATTTTCTAGTACTTACTTAAATTACATCTTCATTTTATTCGATTCAGCATCAATGAAACAAAATGTCTGTCACATTGTTAGGCAAATATAATTGATTTTTTTTCATGCTGTTTGTATAAACTTTTTTCAAAATCAATTGCATGAGGATATAATTTTTCAAGTAGAACTAACTGTTTATTTTAAAATGTATCATGATCTATTTGACTTCTGTATTTTTCAGGACTGCTGATTACCAGTACAAGAAAATCTTGCTGTCATAGCTTCCTTTGCACATTAGCAACACTGGCTTCCTGATTTTTTTTCCAAGTGTTGCATCAATTCCAGTGATGTGATTGAAATATTGACTGTACAATTTATTGAAAATAATTTTTTGGGGGAAAAAATGACACAGGAATTTATTAAATGCATTCTTGACTGTAATGGTGTAAAAAATCTTAAATATCTGCTTACATAGCAGCTATCTGCCTGTCTGGACTTAAAATGAAGGTATTGGTCAAGTTTAAAAAAAATTGTTTTAAAAAAGTGTTCTTGTAATGACCCCTGCTTTGCATCTTAATCTTCAATCTATTTATCTCTGTATTTCAAAATGCATTGTTATTATATAACTTGGGTTTCTTATGCATGATAAAACCAAATCTGATAAAAATAATGAGCAAGAACTTTTGGTTCCAGTATCTGTTTAAGGAGTAGACTTCTTTTTATCCTTAAAGATATTCATTCAAATCCAGTCCACATGGTAGCCACTGAAAATAATTATCTTTGAATGATTAATGAGGAATGAATTGGTAGTCTCAGTCCATTTCCAAGCACAAATCATAAAACTCAGCATCAAAACCACCGTTAATTAATTATGCCAGCACAGAAACCATGGTTTAAGTGTTCTTGAATGGATCACTATTTTAAGTTCTGACACCAGACTGCCAGTTTATGACTGAGGCATTTCTGAATTTGCATTGGCTCTCCAGATTGATGGTTCTTAACTATTGGTTTCATATTTTGTTTCTTTATCTTTCTGAACTACAGATTGAATTTTTATTTTCATAATATTTACAGATGCTGTAATAAAAAAGCATATGACAGGTGTTGTATACAAAGAAGCCTTTTGTAGACAATTGTGATCAGTATCTGGCTATTTCTTTATTTATGTTATTATATACACCTTTATCAAGCAGGTGGACTCCAGATGGAGAGTACCTACTGGCTCAAGAAATGGTGAATTAAGGTAAATTATCCATTCTGTGCAGTCCCTTAATGCAGATTAGATTACTCCTGGTTCTCTCTGCAGCTCAGTTTCCTACGCAAGAGAAGAGAGAAAATGTTTACATTCTGAAATATTGAAAGGCTCTTTCAAATGTAGGAAAAATGAGATTTTGAGGATAAATAAATTAGTTAAGAAACTAAATACTCAGTCTTCTTGATGTAATTCTTTTATCACAAATGTTTGGACCTACACTTGGTGGAGAAAGGAGGGAAATATTATTGCAAGTATGTTTGTTATAGTTAACTGTATCATAAACAAATTCATACAGATACAAACAGGCTAGGAGATTAGGTTCTCTGGATATCTTACTCTGGGATGAAAATTTTAACTTGAAAAAGGCTAACAATCTTTTAGTCTTTTTCACCTCGAATTCCTGGCCTGAATTCTGTATTTCCTGCACAGGTCACAAAACCCTTATGGGAAGAAGAAAAAAAAAAACAATTCACTGGACAACCCCAACCCAAAACAAAAAAAAAAATCCACAACCAGGCCCAAACTGCTGTAGCTTTTGCATTCAGCAAAGGCTTTTATGCCTTAGGACAGAATAAAGGATATGTATCTCATTGTTAGATTGCAAGAAGATTAAAAGAAAGCACTCTGCTGAGAACCTGTATAATGATGGCTCCAAGGACACACAAGGAATTTGTTCCACATGTACGCATCAGGGTTTGTTAATTTTGCTGTCGCCCACAGGGACTATTCTCTTTCAGCTGGTATTTAAAAAAAAATTATCAGAGACAAGGAGTCTGAGCCTTTTTTTCTCATTTTGAAGAATAAGTTAATAGCAGATCACACACAATGTTTATAGAATTAGTTTGCTGAGAAGAAATTTAGAGCAAATTTTCAGTTTGAAATATAGAAATGTATGGTATTTCCCCTTCAGTGAATTCATTGCAACTCAGCAATTTGAATACTTTGTATGTGGAGACAAGTGTCAAAGGGGATGTACAACAGCATCACACTTGAATGAATCTTCCTGATTTATCATCCATGACACATCATTTATTTTTGAAAATTCTCAAGACAAAATTTTATAATTAGAAATACATTTGAGGGGTTTTGTGAGAGATTTTTTCTGTTTTGTACTATTTCCAATGACCTACAAAATTTGCTCAGATAGAGTAGAAAGGAAGAAATTGAAAGAAAACTATTAAGTTTAAAAGCCATTCTGAGGGGCAGAAGAATCAAAGAGAATTAGATCATTTATCACTACTGTGTAAAGGGTAAAATGAATAGCAGGAAACAGAAAAAAGATTTAGGAGATTTTGAAGGAAATTATCCTTTTGAGATATAGCTGTCTAGCTTTACAGAAAAACAAGATATGCATATTGCTTACTGGTTTTGAGTTGTCTTTTCACTACTTCCTTTTAAATGCTTTATAAAATTAAGATTCATTTAAGATATCAGGAAGGGATGGTTATTGGCTATTTTGTATATCTTCAGGTAATTTTTCCAGAGTAAGTAGAACAACATTATAAAAATCCTTAAAAAATACTAGTTATATCATAATTAAGTCACAGGGATTTCTTATTATTTCTGTAACAACAACTGAAGAAAAAGCAAAGAGAGATTCTAAATAGATATTTATTAGCTTAAGGTACTACAGAACTTAAAAGAGCTGTTGTCAAATTAATCTATACAAATGATTTAATCTTTGCATATAGCTTCTTGTCAGGATATTGATGTATAACTAGCAGGGACATGGTTAAACTAGAGAAGAGAATATTCACATTTCTACATTATATCTACCTGTTTCTGGATTTGATTCCTCCATGAATTCCTATTTAACCTGAATTCCAAAAAGAAAGATACCACATTCAATAAGAAAGCCAAGAGTATCTACTTGTTTTGTTTTATTTATTTAGGAAAAAAAAATCATCTGCATATATACAGTGCATGAAGGGTTTTAGACTTGGTTTGTTCACTCACTGTCTTCAGTGGAACAGGGGAAGAAAATAAGATTAAAAAGCCTACAGGTTCAAAAAAGCACAGGGCAATCGCTTGCCATTTACTGCCACAGGCAAAAAAAATTTGATTTGGGGAAAAATAACTTAGGCTTTTGCTAATTGCCAATAGATTGGAGCTACGCTTTGGATATGTGCTCAAAACTGTTGGTAATTCAAAGATCTTTTAGTTCTTTCACAAAGTCAAGACCTCTTCTGCTTCTCTCACTATTCCTACAGTGAAGAGATTTGGGATGCACAAGGAGTTAGGAGGGGACACAGATGGGACAGCTGACTCCAAATGACCAGAGAAATAAATTCATACCACATGGCATCATGCTCAGCATTTTAAGCTGATAGAAGAAGAGGGAAGGTGGGGGCAGGATATTTGTGGTGATGTCACAAAACCATTCATTATGCATGATTTTAATCTTCTGATTCTCTTCCCAGTCTCACTGGGCAGGGACAGGGGTGATTGGGATGGGATGGGATGGGATGGGATGGGATGGGATGGGATGGGATGGGATGGGATGGGATGGGATGGGTGAACAGCTATATAGTTTTTAGTTTCTGGCTGAGGTTAACCATGGTATGCTGTTACTCTTGTTCAGCATGTTTCCTTTCATGGGATACAGTCCTTCAAGGACTTTTCCATCATGGGTCCTTTCTAAAGATTCCAGTGCTTCAAGAACTGCTTCAGACTGGGTCCTTTCCATGGAGGGGAGTCTTACAGGAACGGACTGCTCAAGTGGGTCCCCCATGCATCACCACTCTTGCCAGCAAGCCTGCTCTAGCGTGGGCTCCTCTCCCTGGGCTTCAGCTTCTGACAAGAGCCTACTTCTGTGTGGGCTCTCCACGGTCTGCAGCTTCCTTCAGGTATCTAAGTGCTATGACATGGTGTCCTTCACAAGCTGTAGTATGGAAATCTGCTCCAATATGATCCCTCATGGGCTGCAGGAGGATAGCCTGTCTCATCATGCACTTCATCGCAGGCTGCTCAGGTGTTTGGAGCACATCCTCCCCCTCTTCTGCACTGACCTTGGTGTCTGCAGGATTGTTTAATGTTTTTCCTCACTTCTCACTCCTTAAATACACCTTCCCTAAGATGTCACCCTCTTGGCTGTGGGGCTCAGCCACGCCCTGTGGTTGGTGGGTTGGAGACAAATGGAACTTTCCCATGTGTCCAGCACAGGGCGGTCCCAGATCTGGACAGAGGCAGGCCTGGACACCTGCATCTTATAGAAGAAGTAAGAAACCAATGTGCTTACAGAAGGAAACAAAAAAGTAAAACCTCTGAAGGAATCTGAAAACAATTTACCATCAGCCACCAAGATGAGAAATTTAAAAGCAGAACCATTCATGTAGTTGGGAACCTTGCACACATCAGCTCCTTACAGCCCTTCAGGGGTAAAGGCTATGATTATAGTTTTTAGGTGATCAGAGCAGAGCCAGTGGGAGACTGAGTTGTTCAGAAAACCATAGGGGAAACATTTCAAAAGATCATTTGTTTTGAAAGAGCTCAGTGTAAAAGAAATAAGAAAAAAATATATAAATTCTGCAGCTTTCAGCTTCGCTCACAGGCATCTGATTGAAAACTTATGGTACTGTTAGTATACTGGTGGTTTTGCTATTGATCTTCAACAACTGGTTAAAAATTACTTTTCAAAGATTTTAGAATCATACGGATTTCAATTTCACTCTAAAATTCTTCTGACAAGCTTTTTATCTCAAAAGGAAATTAATGGACCTTTCTGAAAATATTCTTCCTTGTTTGCATTGATGTTAACTGTGATTATCTCACTGTCTAGAAAAAAAACCCTCTTCTAACATGACCAAGCCTTTTCTTGAAGTGTGTGAAGAAGAAAAGCTGGAATGAAATAACTACAAAAGTACAACGGCGTACAACAAAAAGAAATCCCTAAGTTCAGGAACACTCTGTGAACATAGTGAGAAAGTTTATTGCATAACAGGTTATTTGAAAGATAAGAAGGCAAAAAAATAAAAGCTGACATGAGTGATAGGGAAAAAAGAAAAAGCTGTATTTTTTGTGTTTGGATCTTATTTATATATGTTATTTCAGGACTGAGATATTACAGGCAGAAAATGAATGTATTCTTCATTGACATTGTATTGATACTCCCAGGTGAGTCATTTCATCTTTTATATAGTCCTGCTGATAAATCAATGAAGTTCTGCTTCAGCAAGTCAATATACACTGAAATGTTGCAATTAAGTTTTAGGTCATACTATAGAAATGCACGTGTTGGATGAATATTGAAGCAGCATTTATAAGGAAATGAGTGGACAGGCATGAAATACATCATCAGATAAAGGTGTCCAGAGTAGCCGAACAATACATTTTCTTATAACTCTTTAGTGAATTTTGTTTAAAAAACAAAGAACATTATTAGTTTTGAAAAAATAAGATTGAAAGAAATTTTAAGCCATTATCTACTCCATTCCTCTATTAAAAATGCTATATAGTTTTTATGAAATGAGAAGTTCTGTTTGAGGTTTCTTCTTTTATCTTTTCCAAAGTTAGTTGTCTCTATATGTTCAGTCAAATTCTTTTAGGTAGTGGTAGATAAATATCAGTGTTACCAAACGTGAAATGGACACCAGCACCCTATTACTGAGATGTCTCCATGTGTCAGCACTTTGATCCCCAGCATTTCAACTTGTGGAAATATGTATAGCCAGAAAAATCTTATTTATGAACCTGACTTAGACTGCAGAGATCATAAGCAGGGCTGTCCAATGGATATCCCCAAATAGAACCAGTCACATGACTTCCTATCTCTTTCCTATTTCTTGACTCTCCTTCTAGCTGTCCTCATACCTTCCTTTTCCCTTCTTGGTCTCCTCTCAAGTATGTAACTCTCATTTAATTACTTTTCCCCTTTAGTCTCAGTTTTGCTATATATATACCCAAATTTTCTATTTCTCATACCATTAGCAAGGTAATCTCTGACCTTACAGTATTACAAATGTAGTTATTAAGGTGCTGTTGACATCAGAAAATTCTACCTGTATAAAGGTTCCCAGTACCCCCTGCCAGCAGTCTGTGATATTTAGTCAGTTTGCACAAAACTGCCCCCTAAGCAACTGTGAAATGTTATGGTCCTTCATAGTGCAATCATTAACATTTGCAAGCTGTTGCACTGTTATCTATTACATCCAAAAATTTTTCATGTCACAACCAGTAGTTTTTCATATCCTGTTCAGTCAGCTTAATATCAGGCCAGGTCATAGTCAGTGGCTCACTCACTTGCCTATCTCTGTAGCTTAACATTATTCTCCTTTATTGGGGGTAGAGGGCATGTGAAGTTCATAATACTAATATTTAGCCAAAAAGAATGCAAAGCTTCTAAATTCCATTACTCTAGTCTCAACAAGAGAGTCTACAGCTTCATCACAGCACAGAGCATTTCTTATTTTCAGCTCAGTGAGAAAGGTAATTTTTGTTTTTAAACATTAAAGTATGTTAAAATATGCCAAATATCCAGCTCTCTTAACTCCAACAATACCTTTATGTGGTTCATTAACTACAGCACAAAAAATATACTAGCAAATGGTTTCAGACGCACTCTTCCGAATTTATGTAAAATCACTAGAATATCAACTGCAGCTATCACACTGTTTATAATGTGTGATACTTCCACAAAGACAAATTCTTTCTCAGCAAGCAGGACCAGAGATGTCCTGTAGCATGTGCAGCAAAATTGGTTTTGTTGATTAGTTAGCTCATGCAGTAAACTAAAGCATTGAGTTCTCAACCATAACCTCAGGCTGTGAAAGTCACTTTACAGTTAAGTTCACAGATAAGTGTTGTTAAAATACTTATGCCTTATTGTAAATATTCCCTAACCACCTTTTTTTCCCAGCAGTTTTACCTTAAATTTTGCCGATGCTTATGGCATAGATCTCATTACTCATCAAACAAAAAATACATGCAGGATATAAATTTATTAAAACATTGTTGAATATCTACTATTTTGATGATGGAGAAAATAAAATCCCATCTGCCCATTAAAGCAAAAATACAGAATTTTAAATAGAAGTACTTTTGATTGCTTTCTTTACATTTATATCTTCAGCAGTACCAAAATAAAATTTTGCAAAAATCTTTTGTTCTTCTTGTTGTTGAGATCATGGTTAAAAACTAAGCAGGAAGAGAAAAGCCTCATTAAAGAACTACCTTTCCATAGTTCTCTTCTGGGCAGAGACTACAAACCAGTAGTCAAGAAAGGCTGCTTGCTTCCCCTCCAAACGAGAGGCTGAGAAAGTACTAACGGTTCCAGAGAAAGGTGAAACAAATTAAAATCAAATTAAAACTAACTTTATTAGACTAGATCTGTACTTCCCCATCTGTATACATCCGCTTCCGGTATCCAAGACCCAGAATGGTACAAAGATCTGCTGATGTATTTTAAGAAAAGCTCAGAGAGATGCCTGATTCTACACAGGTATTTGATTCATTGAGGAACTAAAATCAAAGTTATAGCAAACAAATATTTAACTCTGTGATTTTCAAGTATCTTTCTACATATATCAAGTAACACGGTTTAAAACAGATTAGGGTTTGTAATATGTGGATTTATTAACATGATTTATCAATGCAATTCATCAGTAGTCAGTGAACTATACATCCATGATCAATATCAGAAATAAAACAAATAAGTGTCAATGCTATAAACTGACAAAATATGAATAAAAAATTACACTTTTCTAAAGACTCCTCTACAGCTATCTAGAAAATATTTTTATCATGTTCAGTTCCAATGATTTTTCCAGTTACATCCACATTTCAAATGATTTATGGATGTGATAAAAACCTCCTTCACACTTTCAGTGCATAGCAGGTTTAAGAACAATCATTTCCATGGGGGAAAGAATGAGAGAGGGCTGAGTCTATATTGAGTGGTCAGCATCTCAAATCATTTCCTAAGAGAGATGCAATGATAATGATGGCTTCTAATTTCTTGCTCCAGAATCACACTGTAAAAATTTTTGCATGTTGCTAATGCACCTTGTTTTTTCTTCATTGTTCTACAAGTCCATCTTGAATCTGAATTTACTGTGTATCAAACTCATGGCATTTTATGCATTTTAATGTAAATAACGCATAAAACTATTTAATATAAGTGGAAATAAACACTAATCACCTATTTATCTAAATGCATTCAGGTAATCTATCCTTTTTCCGGGTCAAAAACTAAAACAAATCTAAAGATACGTGGGTTGGAACCAGGGGAAGGAGCTTTGGAATTCAAGTATTTTTCCCAATCCATATCATGAGCTGAAAATATTTTGCAGAACAAAAGCCAGATGAAGTTCAAATCAGGACTGCGATAAAGAGCCAAAAGGCACTTATCTTTAAAATTTTAAGACTTATAAAAATTCAAAATAAATTGCCTGTCTCCTGGAGTAGAATTCAAAAGACAAGCATCTTTGTTTCCTGTAGATAGGAAATAGACAAAGCTTCTAGTTTACTAATGCTATTCACAGCTTCCAGTACCATACTACAGAAATGCCAAAATCAGTCAATGAAAACTATGCCACAGGGTCATTGTTTTTACGCCTCAGCCTGAAACTTGCATTCATTAGTTACAAGACTATTTTACATTTAAGATCTTAAAAAAGGAACAAATATTTCATTTTCCTCTTTTAAGGATAGGGAGACAAAAGAAAGAAGTAAAAGACAGGAGTGGTATTCAGAGAGATCTTTGCAAGGTGGAGAAGTGGGCTGTCAGGAATATAAACTGCAAAGGGAATTGTAAAGTCCTGTACTGGGAGAAAAATAACCTAACATATCAACACAAGCAGGAGTCAACTGGTAAGAAAACATATTTTCAATGAAGGATCTGAGAGCTGAACATGAACATGAGCCAGGAGTTTCCCATGGAGAGAAAAAGGTAGTCTGGGCTGTATTAGAAAGATGGTGGACACAGCAGGAAAGGACATCTTCAAAATCCACAGTTTCATATTCAAAAATTAAAAACCCTATAGATGTCCCAC
This sequence comes from Passerina amoena, assembly GCA_013401095.1. Taxonomy (NCBI): domain Eukaryota; kingdom Metazoa; phylum Chordata; class Aves; order Passeriformes; family Cardinalidae; genus Passerina; species Passerina amoena. The sequence goes on from WBNP01000690.1 coordinate 2,862,423, forward strand.
AATTGGTACCAGCAGTTTTTATCCCTTAAGAATGACCCCATGATTGGACAACATTGTCACCGATAAGAAATTATTTGATCAAATCAAGGTCTAAAATACCAATAAGTCTGTTAACCAAACACTGTGCTTCTTTTTGAGTGTTTGCTTTTTTGTTTGTTTATTGGGGTTGATTGGTTCATTGGTTGGTTGGTTTAGTTTGGGTTTTTTTTTGTTTTGTTTTTATTCTCTGCAACTGCAATGTATTTTTTGTATTTTTATGACTACAGCTATGTCTTCCATTTTATATCACTAAAATAATACATGATCCTGTTGATTTTAATAGCATGTAGGTCAAATTAGTAAGATACCTGTTTGTCATCAAATCTATTGATACTAAAAATGCCAAAAATTTTTATTTAAATTAACTTCACTGATATTTTCCACAATCAAAAACTTTTGCAAAACTGAAGACTTGTGGCTGAGCTGCAGAATATGTTTTTGGTTTTGTACAGTGACTTACTCCAGACAATACTTCTACTGAATGAGATGCAAAAACATATAACTATTCAGGAAGGAGAAAAGAAGTTATGATTTTATTTTAGTTTTTACTCTTATTCACTTTTAATAATTCAAGATAGATGATATTCCCTTTTATTTCACCAAATTTTGCATTTCCCTATGAAGGAACTGGCTTCAAACTTTCATTTCTGTCCATTAGCTTCTCAATTTAGTAAGTGGTAAGATTTTATTTGTCATGTGGATGGATTAAATAAATCTTCCTTTTAGAAAACTAACAAAATAAATCCTGCTGGTTTAGGGAAAATGAAAGTCTAACTAAGCCTCATAAAAATGACCAAATTTTAATTGTGTGTTTTAGTTTAGAAAAAATTTAATTGTGTGTTTTAGTTTAGAAAAAATCCTAAGCGATATCTCAGTAACTAAAATGCCTAGAAGCTTGCCTCTTCTGAACATCTTCTAAAATCATTTGCTCTCTCTCCCTCCCTCAGTGAATATATCTTTATGAAAGGTGTCATTTCTATAAACCATATTCCATCAAATCAATGAATCTTGAAATGCCTTAGCACTTCTGTAGTATACTCTCTAGTATACAACATTCCCATGCATAAATAGTTTCAAAATATTTTGACCACTCATTCTTTGTCTTAGCTGTTATCCAGTTATTCATTTACGGTGACATGATATCCTCCTGCTGTTAACTCAGAAGTCCTTTTCTTTACTTCTTCAAGTTGGAGCTTCAGGAACAGAGATTCCTGTGACAGTAGAGCCTGGAAGTTCCCAGCACCTGTTCCATCTGCAGAGTCCTAACTACAGAATAGGGTCTGTGACTTGATTCCAGAAAAGAATCCCTGAAACCTCTGAAGCATGGAAGCCTGGAGGTTTTTCTCATCAGTCCCGCAAGTGAGGAGAGAAAGGGCTAATAGCAGTTTGTGCAGCAGGGGTCAGAAACAAGGTTTTTGTTGGTGTAATTATACTGAGTCGGTGAAAAAGGGGAATTGCTCTTTATGCGCAAGTGCAGCAGGAATGCATGGAGGTTTGTGTACGGAGAGAGGATGAGCCAGCTGAGACCTTATGAGTCAGGCCTGGCAAACAGAGCAGCAGGAGTGATGTGATATTGCAGTTATCTGCTGCAGACTGCCAAATCAGGAAGAAATAGATATTTCACAGTCACAAGCTTTGATCCTCATGTGTGGCATAAGCATCCTGAATTATTCTGGAAGAATAGCACAGAAAGACATCAGCAATTCAGGAGTGTGTTGACAACATCTTTCTGTCACATGTGATTGAGGAACTGATAAATGAAGACATGATGCTGGTCCTCAAACTTACAAATGAAAAACCAGTAGTTGAAAGTGTGAAGGCTGAGGGCAGCTTTGGCTGCTGCAACAATGTGATCTCCTGAGAAGAGGGAGAAAAAAAAAAAATGGCTGCATTTAAATAAAAAATATCACTGCATTTCAAGAGATCACATTTTGGACTCTTTGGGAAATATCTTCTAAGAGCCCAATAAGATATGGCTTGAAGGTAAGAAGACTCTGTAGAGGGATCTGAACCAGCGGTCCTATGCCAATTGAATGAGGTTCAACAAGGCCAAGTGCTACAATTTGCCCTTGGGTCACAACAACCTCATGAAACACTACAGCTTGAAGAGGAGTGGTTGGAAAGATGCCTGGTGGAGAAGGACCTGGGGATGCAGGTGAACAGCCAGCTGAACATGATTCAGTGTGTGCCCAGGTGGCCAAGAAAGCCAGTGGCATCCTGGCCTGTATCAGGAATAGTGTGGCCAGCAGGGCCAGGGCACTGATTGTCCCCTTTTACTCGGCACTGTTAAGGTCATACCTTGAATGCTGTGTCCAGCTCTGGGCTCGTCACTACAAGAAGGACATTTGGGTGCAGGAGCATGTCCAGAGAAGGGTGACAGAGATGGTGAAGTGTCAGGAGCACAAGTTTTATAATGAGTAACCAAAGGGAACTGGGAGGCTGAGGGAAAACCTTACCACTCACTACAACTTGCAATTGTTGGACCTCAGGGCATAGGGCTGCAGCACCCTCACATTTCTTGGGTTGTCAGATTTGCCTCAGTACTTTCTTCCAACATAACCATCATGTGTCCCTCAGATTGTAATCTGGATTTCTTATCTGTTAACAGGCTTTTTGACAGGCCTTTCTTAGTACTCTGAGCTAAGCTTATAAAGCTCTGTCATGTCTCAGGTGGGCCCTGGATCCAAAAAACCTCTGTGGAGCAGGCTTTGGAACCCACATCTTATATTTGGTTTTACAGATAAGAGCTATACCCACTAACTTAGTATCGAAGTATTTCCTTGATGTCTGTCTTTGCAAAAAAAAAAAAAATCATATTAATTTATTTGCTTGTAGCCATCAACAGAAACCATTACCCAAAGAGACAAGTAGACCTCCGAAAAGTAGGGGTCTGGGGACCTTTTAGAATTCAAGAAACAGTGATAATTCTGGATATTTTGTTCCTGAAAGCACAGTGTTTCCTGCCATTACATGCTAAGTAAAGTTTAGTGGTTAGTCATCTGTATGGCTTTAAATAACTCTTCTAAAATTGATTGTGAATGTTTTTAATGAATTATCCTTCATGCTAATTCATGCACAAGAAAATGCATCACCTACAAGCTGTAGTCTGTTTCCCTTATGCATGCTGAATAGTCTCTGCACCTTGAGAATTCTTCCTCATTTCAATTCTAACTCCTATGAATAAGGGTGTGATGATCTCTATTAACAGCAAAGAATTTAATACCTGACAGACAGACATTGTAATCAGATGTGTCATTTGAAACATGTCCTATCAAATAAGGATAAAAGCTGTCAGAAATGTGATAATATTTTACACAAGCATTATTTAGTATAGATGAAAATAATCTGATGGATAAAGCTCAGTCTTCTCTATGTATATTTTGTGCCATTTTTTTTTATGTGTTTACTTCCACATAGGTTTCAAGGAAAACCCATTGGGGTTATTAGGCTTTCAGTTTTTACTTAGGCATGTGCAAAAGCTATTCCAGGGACAACAAAACAAGATTGCACACTGAGATCTCTAAACAGCCTCCAGAATGAAAGTTCCACAATTAAGAAAGGATAGTTTTCTGCCTTCAGCAGTTTCTTTCTGCATATAATTCAGGGAAGTAACATTTGTAGGTGCGGTTTGCTCTTTGGATCTTCTTATAGTGCTAGTTCTGATAAACAATTACTCATGAGATTTACCAGTGCCAATTTGACTGCAATGTGTCAAATATGGGAGACAGCTATCCTTTTGTTTTGAGAAGGTATTTTCTATTTTAATTTAGGATCTACAAGGGGAAACATTGTTTATAATGGGTCAAATGTCATTTATCAACAATCAGTAGAAGTGTATTTAGTCTTCATTATCTGTGATATTGATACCAGTATCAGTTATTTCATAGATTGGAGATCGCCTGTCGCAGAAGTGAATCCCCATGTGCAGAGTAGTCACCACATCACTAATGTAACTTTTCATAAAATGAAAGAAAAAAACTATAAAATAATTTTTCTTCTTGTTTTCAGGTTCTTGATGTGTGGGTTCACTAGCAGGTTTATTTTTGACTAAAGCATAGCAGATCCGCATAGAAGCTAAATTTACACAGGAAAAGAGATATAGTGTCCTCAAGACAGCAGTAAACGTTGACACTTGATACCCTTGTTAGGAACATGAAAAATGCTGAAAATCATAAAAGACATGAAACTCCATAAGAAACAATAAAATGATCCGAAAGACACATCACAACAAAATGATCTGTTATAATGACATGCAAGACATTTACTAGATAAAAGGCATGATCTCCAGTTTTAGGGCTTTATGTTGCTTTACTGCATATCAACTATTTTATGTTGACCCATAAATATTTTCAGAGAAATGTATATAATATTTTTTAAAAATCTTAGTTATGTGGGTTTTTTTTTTCCCCTTCATAAACTCCTGATAGTAATTTCCTTGGAACGTAGTTACAAGTAGAGGTTGGCAAAAAGTTAAAGTTGCATCCAGTTAATACATGATTAAAGGATGGATTTTTCATAAGCAACTTTGTTGCTATTGAAGCATTGAAATTAAGACAGCAACTGGAATATTTATTCAAAATGCATACTTTCATCATAACGTGTCAAATGCTACATTTTCTTTTAACATGTTTGCCTCATTTATTTCTAAGTAGCAATATCTTTCCTTCTATTATGAGCTTACTAAGAATGTCACGTAAGTAAAATTTTATTTAAAATCTTGGTGAATATGAACAATCTCAAGAAATATTTTCATTTATTACAGCAATGTTGTTATAAATGCAGAAATGCAATCTTCGTATTTTTGTCATTTCTACTTCCCACAAGACTTGAAAATATTTATGGCCAGCTTTCCAAAGCCAAAATTTTTATTATTGCATGGAATTGTCTTGATCTATATCTCTTTCCCTCCATGCCACCTGTGATGTCCCGTTCCCACCATCCCCATATTCCCAAGACCTAGTTTCGTTTCAAATTATTTTTAAATAAGAAAACTTGACTCACCTAAACACTCCACAATAGAGAACAGAAAGCTAATCTTGAAATCTTGAATCTTCTGTGGTTTATGCCTCTGTAAGCATAAAAGCAGCTTCATAAAAATCACAGTAGTGTTTTGTTTGAAAAAACCTTTAAACAAATAGAAATATTTATACTGACACAATGTATACAATGTTTGCAAAGGGGCTCTCCGTGTACACTGCACAGGCAAGTATTGTCACACTATGATGTACCAGATTTATTATTTCAGTCATGTTTGATTACAAAATTTAATGTAAAGGAGACCCATGTGTACACAAACACAGCAAATAAGAAAAATAATAATTCACTTATTTCACACTTTAAAACACACATGATCCTGCACTACAGAAGACGTCCAAAGCAACTGAGGCAACATTTTAGTCAGGACTATCCCTCTGCTAGATATTTCTCTCCAGGACCTCACTTCTTGGACCTCCTGTTGGATTAACTAATTAGTTTAGAAGCATTTCATTTTATGTTTGTTGTCCTATGAAAGCCTGTGCTGTCATCCAATCTAGGAGGCCAGCTCTTCATTAAATGTGAAATTAGATACTCAGTTAATGAAGCTTTATCTCTTATTTGATGACTGACAGTAAATCTGGTATGTTCTCTGTCTGAATCCCTTAATAGGTTTACAGAGAGTTAACTCTGACTTTGGTCTTCCATTAACAGCAAGACTTTGCTGGTTTGAATGTTCTGCTTGCTTAATTATTTAGTGGCTCGGTAGCACAGACAGCTTCTACAAAAGCCAAATGATCGTTCACAGCAACAAATGAACACCATAATCTTAACAAGATTATCATAATAAAGAGTCATCAGAGAAATTAAAATTATCTGCTTTAATTATGAAATTATAACCCCATTAACTCCTCTGCATGAAAAGCAGGAATTGGGGAATAGAAATGAAGAACCCAGAGATGGCTATTATAAAGTTGATAGCAAATTAAAGAGGGGGTGAAAGAATTTGCTGTGTGGGCTCAGATATTGCAGGTAATTTATTTTGCAGCATATGCTTCCTATAGATTAGGCTTTTCAAAATGAGGCCATGAGAACTGTGGGATTTTTCCTTTTCTTGCCTTTTTTTTTGGGCCTTTTTTCACCCAGATTGTGTTTACCAGTGTAAGACAAGCTCTCTTGAAAGCTACAAACTTAAAAGCAGACCCTTATTTAAATATGCCTAAAGCTGTAAATTAATTATGCCCTAAATAAGTTATTAAAACAATATTGACACTAATTCATTATTTATGGCTACTTGTTGAAAAGTTTGTAACAGCAGAAGTACTGAACTGACATTTCTAAAGACATTAACATGAAAATGAGGTGAATTTAAAGAGAAAAAGATATTCAATGACAAGCTTTTACCAAAGTAATCTTCAATAATGCATATGCTAGCCACATTTTTTTACTTCCATACAAATGCAATATTCATGACTACTTAATTATTTTTATATTACTTTTTGTTTGATCACTAAATTTAAAAAGCCTCTCAAAAGGTCTCCTCAAAGTACCTTTATACCTGAAGAAAAATATTTGGTATTGTTATCTCATAATGCGAATTTATTAACAAAAATTTTAGGTAATATATTTATTAGTAACAGGTATTGTCCCTTAATTTTAAATTTAATGATTTTCTATAACTTCAATAAATTAAAATCTTGAATAGCAGGAAAATAAATGTGATGCATGCAACTTCACTTTTATATAGTTAAAACACTTCTTTAATCTGACAAGAACAGCAGGAAATTAAAAGCTCTCTAAAGGTATGTGACTGATGCTCCACAATATAACCTGACTCTTCTAAGCAGCAGAATGTATGGAAAAGGGCAAAGGCCAATTGTGTCTTGGGCAGTTCAAACTGGAGATTGAGAAAAAAAATCATCAGCAAAGTACTGCATTAAAAAGAATACAAGATGAAAAAAGTGATGGGATCTCCTTACTTGGAGAAATTCAAGATCTTGCTAACCAAAGGCCACAGCTGACATGATCAAGTCCAGGACATAGATATACTTGGTGTGTCAGGAGCATGATCTTCAGAGAACAATTCAAACCACTTTATTTTACTTTTTTCAAGTTTCCATTTCTGATTCTTACTGATAATTATCACTCTTTTTTTAGTCACTTATGGACAAATTAAAAGTATATTTATATTGTACGAATTTGCATGCACTTTGATAACTTAGGTTCGAGAGATGGGAGAGAAAATTGTTGGCACCATGGTTAGAGTGTATCCCTGGAAACTAAGCCTAATCTCCTGAGGCACAAATCCATGCATTTCCTCCTCACAAGCAAGTATCCTTGGGTTACACGGTGTGCAGCTCAGGTAGGTTGATATATTGAATTCTCTTATTTTTTTAAGGCTATCAGGAGAAGATGCTGACTTTTAGCTGGAGCAGGCTTATCCTATCAGCTGTTAGAATTCTTAGTACAGTTCACAGAAAGAGAGCAGAAAGAGAGAGAGACCAAGCCATGTGGACTTGATTAACCTTTTCAGGTCCCAAAAGGTGTTATATAAAACCATGTACAATTTATCCATGAGTTTATAGTTGAAAAAAAAAAAAAAATCACTTCTGAAACAACACACACAGTGTGAAACTTTGCATCATCCTCATAGCTTGTGGTCCATCCTTTTTTAGTTCTTGGGTTTTTTCTCTCAACTATTAATATTTTTTTCCAATTTTATATCTATACTGCTTTAAAGTTCCGATTCCTTCAGGACCAACAACCAATTTTTAGGAAATAATATTTTGTTTTCTGTAATGCTTGTCAAATACTATATAGTTTAGGAATTCTCAGTTTAAATTGTTTACAGCATTATTTTATCTACCCTTTTTCTAAATCTGGAGAGGGCTTCTGTCCCACAAGACATGAAAAGCCTTAAAAATTATACCTGAAAAAAAGACAAAGATTACTGAGATGTCAGAACAGGAAGCAAAATTGTCTGGATCTGAGGTATTACCAAAAAAAATATTTTCTCCTCTCCTCTTCTCCTCCTAGTCAGGCCCTCTGTAAAATTAGATGCTGCAACAATTTTAAGAAATTATATAAATAAATATAGAAAGTTGATGAACAGCAAGCCTAAGAGACTTTGACAACTGTAACTGTGAGAAGTAAATGCAAGTACTATGAAAAACAAATATGGATAGCATGACAGAAACAAAATAGGGAGGTAAGTGACAAGTACATCCACTGAGCTGCCACAAATAGCGATTATATCCTAATGATCAAAAGACAAGCTGGCAAACATAAGAAACGATGCTGCATTGAAGGAAACAAAGCAAATGATCCTGATGCAAACTCAAAACCAGACCTTGGTTCCACTACAAATTGTAGCAGTAGAGGAAGCAGCAGCTGTATTGCATAAAGTGTCCTTGCCAGTAGCAAGAATAGCGGTTTACATAGCACACAAGTGGGAGATTAAAAGAAAATGGAATACAAAAGCCTTCGAAACATTGACTACAGAAGTGTGAGGCGATAATAAGCTAAAGAAATGTATGAATCCTAACAGCAAAATACAGAGAAGAGGTCATGGTGTGAATATGACTTTTCTTAGAATATTGCCTTGCTACAGCAATTAGATACAGGCAATTAATTTTGCAATGGTAGTGGAATGTTATCTGAGCCTTCAAACCATCCATCATTATTCATTCAAAACATCCATTATGATTCCAAACAAGAGATTATGTGTGTCTTCTTTGTCTTATGTTCGTCTTCTCCAGAATATTTTGTGATTCTTTGTGATTCAGTAAACTTTATAGCAGCCCACAAAATTTGTAACATCTGCAGTACAGAAAAACCTGGATTGCTTATTTTAGGTTTCCAACTAAAAGCCTGAGCATCAGTAGAATAATCCAAATCCACTATGTAAAGTGTTTATGCTCCTCATAGAATTGATGGGGAGAAGTAAATGCTTTTACAAACAAAAATAGAAAACCCGTAGAAATATAGGCACCTGCTTAAAGCAAACAAAAGTAAATCCCAGCATGTCTGAATTTTTGCTACTCCTCATCCTATTTTCAGAGGTCTATTTAGGATCTAAAATGTGTTGTAATCCTCTGAGAGTATATAAGCTTCATTCTTTTGAAGACAGAAGCATTAGAGGAGACCAGATTTTGCATAAAACCTTTTGCAGTGAGATCACTTATGAAGTCAATTAGAGAACTAGATTTCAACTTTGTCTCCAGCCTGAGTCTTGGTCTTACATGTCTACATCCTGAAAGACTTCTCTGTTTGTCCAAGCCTTAAGGACACCAAAAGGCTTCACCATCTCTGCCCAAGCTCCTCCCTCCACCCTACCCATGGTGGAGAATGCCAAAATGCCCAGCCCAAGGCATCGGTCCTTACACCAGGGGAGCTGTGCAGCAACTGCCAGTCTCCAACTCCATCTCTGGTGCTGCTTCTGGATGGACCCAAGACCAAATCATAGCCTTGTTTTGGGCCCTGACTTACATGAAAAAGTAGATGTTAAGAAGCTGATTCTTATCTGCGCTCAGGCTTCTTTGGTTCATTTTGGCTGTGTAAAGGGAACCAATTTTTTAAAGCCTTGCCCAACTAGCCACATTTCTTTTAAATTGAACTACAGCTTCCATTACAATTTTCTTTTACATTCAGTTGGCATATACAATTTCATATTTGACATCAATCTTTGTTCTTCTTTTAATTAACATTATAAATAGAAAATCCCAAAGAAACACTAAAAAAATGTATTTGAAACTGCATTTCATTTTTGACTTTTAAGTAATACATTGATCATTAATACTTGGTAATATCCTATTTGATAAAATAATTTTGTGCATGTGAACCAATAAGTTCAACAGAAAAATATAAATCAGTCAAGATTTAACAGTTATGCTTCATAAATTGGATCAAATCAGGACAACATAGCAATTTTGTAAAAAGGTTTTGCATGAAAACATTTTTTCCATCTTTCAAGGTATAAAACTGTTGTTCTAACCACCTGACACCTCAAGGAAATATTCTGTTGGGCTATACATTAAGCCAGAAGCAAAGTTTATTTACAAGCTGGGCAAACACATGTTAACTGAAATTCCCTATTCTCTATTTAATGCCTTCAAAAGGATTAAAATATTAATAACAGCTATTCAGAGTTTTAACAAAGAAATTAAGGACATGTGGTAAACAAGCAGTTTTCTGTGCTGGAAAAGAATGATATTTTAAGGATCTATGAACATGGTTTTTCCCTGTTTGTATTAATAACATTCTGAGAAGCTCCGATATTTTTTTCTACTTGTACAACCTCAGAAAAAATATACTTACTATCTTGTTACACACATACTTCTTTTCTTTTTTTTTCTCCTAGCCTTAACTTCTGTGTACAGCAGAAGAAACTCCTCTTGATATGGGGATTGAACTTCTAATCTAGTAAAGGAATAATGGTGAAATAACAGGAGACATCTCACTACGGACATATCAGAGTGGAATACAGGACAATGCATCAACAAAACGTGATTATATATTTATATGGATTAGAGCACTGCTTCTGACTCACCTGTGTCTGTTCCCTTTACATAAAGCCTAGCACATCCTCTGGTGTAGAAAGATGGGTGTGATTTCCCCCATTGTCTAAAATCAAGTATCATAAGTTGATACTGACTTCTTAAAACTTCTCTTTAATTTCTCACTCAAGGAGGTTCCAGATTAACTTTAAAGTAAGTTTTGGTATAAAGTACCATAGAAATTGAGAACAAATATATATTATTATTGACTAGTTTTTCATTATAATTTATTTTCAAAATATCTCAGAAATGGTAGTTGCTCAATCGTAATAACGCTAATCACATGGGCTTCAGATATATATATATATATATATGAATGAACAATTCAGCTTTGTACTTGTTAAATATCAAACTATTATTACTCCAGTGGTTTAACCTTGGTCAGCAGTCCCATACTTCAGCCATTCTTGCACTTCCTTCCTCTCTCTGTGGGATGGGGGAGAAATGTAAAAGTGAGAAAACGCATGGTTTGCAATAAAAACAGTTTAATAGGTAGACCAAAAGCTGTGTTCACAGAAAAAACAAGGAATTAGTTTACCACATTCTGTGGGCAGGCAGGTTCAGCCATCTCCAGGAAACCAGGGCCCCATCATGTGAAATGATCACTTGAGGAGACAAAGCACTGTCACTCAGAGCACTCTCTGCTTCCTCCTCCATCTTCCAGCTTTATCTGCTGAAGATGATGCCACATGGCATGGAATATCCCTGTGCTCAGTTGGAATCAGCTGTCCAGGCTGTGCCCCATTTCAACTCCCTGTGCACTCCCAGCCTCGCCGGTGGGGTGGGGTGAGAGGCAGAAAAGATTCTTGAGGCTGTGTAAGTGCTGCTGAGCCACACCTAAAGCACCAGTGTTATTAAAGCTGCTTTTGCTCCCAAACCCAAAAGACAGTCCCATTCTGACTACTACCAAGAAAATTAACTGTATATCAGTCAAAACCAGCGCATGCTAGCATGGAGTTAATGCAACTAAAAAATAGCATCTTTAGCACTACATAAACCACAGGTCAAGTCGCAGGCCTACAGAAGCTTGCAAAGGGAGCACGACTGTGGGAAGAACTTCAGACTGATTTCCTCAGTGCCATATATTTAAGCAGATAAGAAGTATCAACTCTATAGAATTTGTAAAACAGTATCTGTTTCAAAGGCTTCTCAAGTATTCAAAACCAGGAAGATTTTATATCTGCAAGTCAAAAGAGTAGAGCTGTTTGTTTGGATGTGTGAGCTGCTACCTTAAAAAACACCTCTTGTTTCTCACATATATCAAAATCAAGAATAAATCAACATATGAATCCTCCTCTTCTAACTCTCTGGAGAATGGCTGTAGATCAAATGGAATGAACACTGCTCTAGTAATGGAAAAACAACTAAAAAAAGGAGGGAAAAAAACCACAAAAGAAGAAAAAGTGACATGTCAGTTTTCACAGGCATCATGCTTCTGTGGACATTAAAACAAATACTGAAAGACCATCCTCTTCCTCCTTCTGAACCCCAGGAATAAAATTCCTTTTGTATTGCAGCTTTTCCTTCATTTCCATCTTGTCTCAAATCGATCTATGTATCTGTGAAGGTAAGGCAGCAGATGGTAAGGAAAGGGGGCCTTTATCCAGAAATCAAAATAATGTCTTAATACTTAACAAAATGCAGAGGAAGCCTCAGAAAACAGAACAAGATAAGGATATAGCCCCTTAAAAATAAATGGTAAAGATAAAATTGTCTCAAGACATACATCTTGCAAAACTAATATCAATCTATGCTCCTACAGCCCACTGAGGAACTGAAAAGCTGAAATTCATCCTTCTGTGATAGACATCCTATAATACTTCATATTAGTTAAAAGGCACAATTCCTTGCCATTTCTGAAGTTCACATCAACATAAATCAGAGGGGAAGCACTACGTGGTAGCAATTCTCAGTCAGGGTTTTTAGATATTTTATATGCTGTGCGAAGCTGCTTAGAGAATCAGAATGTTAGAATAAATCCTGGTGGACAGGGTTCAGTGGTTACAAAGCAGGTGAGGTAGCCACAGGTGCATGGTAAATGTAATTTGTCACATTGTTCAGCAGTTTAACACATGAGTAGTTTCACACCATATGCAGTACAAATGCAGACACATACAAACCACCAGCTTGTGCCAGCCTAGCCATCAGTGAAGCCTCTCTGCATGAATATGAATCGCTATACCAACTTTATTTTGCTTAATATACAAAAATATTTAAATTAATCTAGATAAAAACCAATATATAAAAACAGTGGAAATGGAGAGTGAGACTACAAATTTACTTGAGAAGAAAATATATCCATCACCTACAGGTTTAGGAGCTCATTCATCCTGTCTATAATGAATACAGACATAGTACTATATGAATGAAATAATAATGATCTCTATTATTCTTAGAACAATAAAATTAGATCCTTATCAATGTTTAACTCTGAGGTCTGTTCAAGTAAAAGATCTCATCTAACACCTCTGAAGCTTCTTCCTTTGAGTAGGATAATCTTAAGCTTTATACATGGCTTAACTACTAATATTCTTATCTTTCTGTAAGTATAGTCATGTAATAATATCAAATTCACACTTCATCCCCTTCTTTAAGCTTATAAACATAGTGTTGCACATCATGGATTACTTAACCTCTTCAGAGTATTCAGAATTTGCTAAAAAATATTCAAACAGCTAGCCTGTAACTCAAAAAAAAAAAAAGAGAAGAACATTTGGGTTCAATATTTCCAGCGGGATAAAATGCAGGTTAAATATCTTCATGCGCTCATCTGGTGATTTAATTTCTTTCCAGACCTGGCCTCATGCACATTCTACACTTATATTTCTAGAAAAAGGAGCATGCTTTTGAGAACAGTATTTTATTTATTTATTGTCATGTTCTTAGCATTTTCTGACAATGAAAGACATTTATGGCAAAATGAAGGTACATTCCCATAACTGAAGGACTTGGCATAATTCTGAAATTGCTAATTTGATCAAGATTCCTGATGAAAACTGGAAAAAAGCAGATTGTCTAATGTTTTGTTGAGATTGTATTATTGTGTTATTAGTAATCTCTGGCAAATAAAGCCTGAAAAGTCGAATTAATGACAAAAATTTAGAATATTTGTTTAAAATAGAAATTATAATAATGTTAATTTTACTTTATGACTATTATTATGTTTTTTAAGCATGCTATCTTACAGGAGTAAAATAAGCATGATACTAGGTAACACTTTTCCTGTGTGTATGACCCTGACACACAGTTTGAAACCAAAATGGATGCCATTAAAAGCCATCTGAAAATGACATCTTTATACAGGAGAATGAAAGCAAGCAATATCAATTCATAATGGAAGACTGACTGCTTCAACACATCAGAGCTGGACAACTGCAAGAGAGTTATTCTAAAGTAATTCTTTTTAGGTGGCAATAGAACAGAATTTGTGACTTTCATAACAATATAATAGTTACCAGAAATTAAATAATGACAAATCTATATAATAATGTATTTTTATTTTCCTAAAAATGGCACTGCTTGTGAAAAAGGCAGTTTGCAAAACAGCAAATATTTTCAATGGAATTTTTTAGTTGCATCTGCACATGTTTAATTGGGCAGGGATCTTTTTAATTTGAGTTCTTTTTGTGTTTCTTGATGAGTAAATTCATTAAGGAAGTATGAATTAAGCTGAATATCTTTAATGAGGTATGCTAATATGCAGTGATTCTAAACTGCCACAGGGTGGTAGAAGATGCACTTTCCACAACATTTATCTAATTTGCAGAACTAAATGCTTTGCTACACTTCCACATTATTTAACTGCCTTATTGGAACATATCTGAATCCTATAGCTCAAAAAGTGTAAACCTATGTCAAAAGACAGCTTTTACACCATCACAGAAAACCACTTTAAACATTTCCAACAGATGTCTGTTTCCTACTATCACATGTGGGAGATTTTGTTAGCTTATATTCTTCAATGCCATCTGAGTGCTGTGAATTACTGTGCTGATAACCTTTGGCATTGGTTCTGAGGAAACACCTTTGTTGTCATAAAATATACTCAATATATGGTAAAAATATAATTTTATGTTCTTCATTCTTATGTCAACAGTATCTGAAAGATTCATTAAATTTAGATCTCTCCTGTGTTTTGATTTGTAAAATATTTAAGAATCTGTGGTTGCATAAAAATTTAAAATTTAACTACAAAATTCTATATGCATTTTACAGTCACAATTTTCTTTTCATTATCATTAATTCTGAACACACCCATCATTTTGGAAGTATGTTAGTAAATATTTATACTTAAGGGTCTTCTAGTTAAGTAATCCCAGTTACAGGGCTACATGAAGTTGCTTTACCAAATCCTTAACAAGTCAGAGAAGTCTAGTTTTACAACTAGACCTATACCTTTTTGTGAATTCAATTATTTTGCTTGAATGTTAAATAGCAAGACTGTTTTTTTGTAATCAAAGCAGTTCAAAGACAATATGATAGCTGAAAAAAAAACTTTTTGAAAATTATTCTATGGCATATGTGAAGAAAAAGACAACATAACACTCAAAATATTTTAAAAAGAAGAAAAAGATAAAAGTTTACATCCCAGAATGCCCTAAAAAAAAAAGAGAGGGAAAGAAAAGAGCCTGACCTTGTTCAATCATCACAAATGTGTGCTACTCAGCTTTAAAAAATCAGGAAATCTTCTAGACAATCTATATTCAACTGAAAGAGAGATGATTCAAATGTTCAAGGACTGTGTTATGCAGAGGCTGTCAACAAGTGCCAAGTGAAGTATTCTTTTTTCTGACACTTTCAAAGCAAGAGCTTAGAAAATGAAATGACATAAGCCATTGCACTTAATCCCAGTAGATAAGAATTATGTTTAGCATGCTGAAACAGATTACTGTTTCTCATTGACTGATAGAACAATTATGATCACTTAAATTATAATCTCACAATAGTGGAAGGTCCCTTTTTACATGCCCATGATGAAAAGAAACTTTCTGTAAAATTTTATAGTATAAAATAATTATACTTACAGAGATCATTGTGGGGAAAACAGTGGTAAAACCAATGATCACTGTCACTGAGCA